>OMLP01043652.1:0-16647 GCA_900302685.1 Spondyliosoma cantharus | reverse complement strand
TTTCAATCATCATTCTGAGTCTGACCATTCAGATGAAAAGCCACAAATGTATTGTTATCTGTTACTGCTGACTCAGCCGAGTCGATCCTGTTTGCCACGTTTATGTGTGACATTGGAGTTGGCTAATAACAGGTGTAGGCCTACTCAATTCCTCAAGATAAGTTTTAGTTCTGTAGGCCTACTAAGTTGCATTGAAAATAATGATACAATGAATTAAATGAAGTTAGCATCATGCAAGCTGTGATACTGTATATGTTAGATAGGCCTACGCATTTTGAAATGTTTCCTCTTCTTGCTGTAGCCTATCAAGTAGTGATCACTATCTTGTTTTCAGTAGTGACAAGTTTGTAACAGGGTTCATGCTTTGAATGAAGACTGTTC
Source organism: Spondyliosoma cantharus (assembly GCA_900302685.1). Classification (NCBI taxonomy): domain Eukaryota; kingdom Metazoa; phylum Chordata; class Actinopteri; order Spariformes; family Sparidae; genus Spondyliosoma; species Spondyliosoma cantharus. The sequence continues at coordinate 16,266 of OMLP01043652.1, read as the reverse complement.
AGTGTTTCATAAAACTGGTCATGGAATGGATTTCCGTATGTGTGCAATATTATGGCAATTTTGAAATATGCACCTAAGAGCGATTTTGCTTTGTAACTTATGAAACGTTGTAATACCGGTATGAGAGGTTATCACAAGTGTACCATGTTTTGCTTCCAATTTGTGACAATTTCTTTTGTTATAGATCATCTAAGGTAGGCTATCAATCAATTGCAATTTGGCAAAGTAGGGGGGGGCCCAGAACAAAATCTTGCATAGGGCCCCCACAATGCTAGAAACGGCCCTGGCTCCTCGAGATTTGCTGTAAACAATGATGCACCTTAGAATCACAGATTTTTTGCAACCAACACAGATAGAAAAACTGTTAAACTATATTCTTACAGAAACTCTCACACTTACTCAAGCCAGCACTTGATGTCTCTTGGTGATGACATTAGGCTCTCTGGTGTCAGCTCTTGCAGTTGGTGATCTTTCTCAATGGCTGAGTTGCTACGCATTCTGTGCAGAGGCAGACAGAGCGATAAACTGACACAAAGACATCTCTATGTCTCTCTCTACATTATGACGGTATTAGACTCCAACATTGTGACCACAGATACGAGCAATGGTTCAAACATTTGGTGAGGGGAGACTTATGTTTGAAAAGTTTAGTGCTATGGTCGCATATCAATGTGATTACAACAGCAAGCACCGGGTAGATGTCAACAATGAAGCCAGCAATGCTGATCGTGGATTCAAGATCGTCGTTCACCATCGGAGGGAAAACAGTCCTGCAACATCACGTGAGTACTGCTTATTATTTGATATGGATATGCAAACTGTCAACACTGTCCATGGGTGCCAAATTATGTTATGCCAATCGAACAGAAACACCGCCTCCGATGAGTATCAGCTCTCTGTGCCGTTAAGTGTCTTATGTTTTACAACACAGCTAACTTGCTGCTACGCCGGGATTACAGCCAAAAATATCACAGTAACAAACAACGCAGCTACAACTGCCCAGAAACTAAATTAATTATTAATACACTCAATAACATATAGTAAGACTACTCACTAACAAACGGCGTACTGTATATGAGCTACTTGTATCACATCAGCCACTGAACATAATACTGTATGTATATACATGGGAACTATACCATTGTACTGTAAGGTCACTAACGTCTCTGTGTGACGTCATTAAGCTTAGTTTCTGCTTGCACGAGACTTGATACACAGCTAATGTGCATGACGTGCCCTGATTAGCAACCGAAGCTAGCCCTACTTTACTTCATTTTCTCATGTTTATAACCTTCTTAACAGCAAAGCATGCCAGTGACTGATCACCCAGTGCACTATCTGGTTTCCTCTCGCCCTTCGTAAGGGCTGATGGCTTCCAGTGGGGTGATAGCTGAATGTGAGTGCCAAAGCTTCTGAGAGGGGTCTGGCTGCAGACCTCCAGTGTGAGGTCGCTTCGGGTTGCAGCCTCCAGCCTCAGGCCGGCTCCAGTCTCAGGACCGGAAAAAACAAACTTTTTTAGCTCCTCCCCCAGGACTCAGGTATTTGTGGCTTTCTGTTACCGTCGTGACAACAGTAAGTGACTGATTTTATTTATCCAAAAAAAGTTCTGAATGCACGGGTCTTGCATATGTTTGCCGTTTTAATATACATCGTTATCAATCTGTGTAAATCTAAAGCATGCAAACTACTGAATGTTACAAATGTGGATGTGCTGTTTGTTATTTTAAAGTTAGCTACGTCAACGGTGGCTAGCGTTAGCTCCTAAAGTTTGACGGTAGCATTAGCTTTTTTCCTGCGGATAACGTAAGCTAACTGTTTATAACTGTGTGTTCAGCTTTGTTCAGCTGTTTTAGTTAAGAGTTTAGCACAGGCATAGGTCTTAAGATGTTGTTGAACCCTAACCCGTCCAAATGAAGATATAACGTAATTAAGAGTTAAACTTTTGCTATCGTTCAGGCCGCTCGGTTTACTGAAATAAGAAGTTTTCACCCAGCGTGTAAATGCCGGATACGATAATATACGATATAAGATAACTGTGGCAGTGGGGTGTGGTTAAGGTGTCGACTGCTGGAGGAGAGGGAGGAATGGCTCAGCCGGTGATCAGACAGCTGGACAGAATCAGGCAATCAGTCAGCTATATAAGCATGTTTGTAACTTGGTTCTGGTCTCTTGCAGTAGGCTGGGTCCTGTGAGAGGACCGAAGCAGAGGCGAAGGCAGAGGCAGCAGACGCCCCGACCCTCAGCCGTCAGAGGGACGGCTGTTTCATTTTGTATTAATTGTTTTATGTTGAGCCGCGTTTTCCGCCAGAGCCCGGAATAAACGGTCAAACCACCAAGACCCTGTTTCTCTCCTTCCCTCCATCCGTCCTGTGAGCCGCGAAGCTCACAACAATATACTGTGTGTTTGAAGATAAGTGAGAAGGAAAAATAATGACTGTGTGATCAGACAGTACTTTGCTATCTGTACAGTTTCAGTGATACAGTTGTTTTCTATCACAGTGTGCCTGTATGTTAAAGTGATAGTTCTGTTTTTTTGAGGTGGGGTCATATAAAGTACATATCTATAGTCGGTCTGTTCTCTACCGTAGTTGCCGATCAGCTCAGCCTCAGTTTGGAGAAGCAGAGAGCCTCTCCAGCCCAGACGCTCAGCTTTGTACTGCAGTGAACGGAGTCCAGATGCAAAGCGAATTTTAACCACCTAAAACAAGGCCCACCTAAAAAAATCTATATCAGTTCAAGTGTACTTTGTAGAGAGAAAATTCACACCGCTTTACATCGCAGTCAGACCGCCCTTTTTTTTGGCACTACATTTTCTCAACCGTAGAACCTCCGTATCCCTACGCATTAGAACAGGTGATCTGCGAGCAGTGAGAGGTTTACGCACGCAACTCTGTTTACTTTCGATAAAAACGAAACATAACAATTTCAGACACAGACACAGACCATAGAACCTCCCTACGTTCGGCTCTCTGCTTCTCCAAACTGAGGCTGCGCTGATCGGCAATTACGGTAGAGAACAGACCGACTATAGATATGTACTTTATATGACCCCACTTCAAAAAACTCGAACTATCCCTTTGATTCAGGAATCTTTCTAACTACATTTAGACAAGCACTGCGCTCCATTTTCCATTTGATACAGCTTTATACTTATGTTACTACATGTATCTGACAGCTGTAGTTTTTCAGTTTTTTATGTCTCCATTTTTTATCAACTAAAACTGTTTCATCGGGCGAGTTGATCCGTGCCCCATCCCACATCCAAGCGGGCAGAGGGGACGCCTCGTGACTGCAAGTTACTGCTGCTGAAAACACTACGTTTCCTGTAATGCTGCTTCATAATAAAAGCTTTCAAATTGTTAAATAATGGGGGGGACTTTTCTTGTGAAGAAGTTGTAAATTAAGTAGTAGTAGTAGTAAATTGTTAGCAGAGTCACTTGTTAGCGGTGATTCATCGATAGAACTGCGGGACAAGCATGTCATTGATTTAATACACACCTTGAAGCAGGTAGTCCAGTTGTGATGGAAAGGCAAAAACCTGGTCACGCCAAGTTAGACAGAGTAGAGCCAGGCTGGCAGATGTGATGGAAAAACAGCATTAGTGTTGATGGCCGAGCGACAGCAGCATATTTAGCTTAAAGATTTGCAGCCGAGTGTGTTTCACTCACATCCACAATGTGCTCTGTGTTCAACACCGTGCCTGAAAGAAAAGTTGATCTTTCATGCTGAACTGGCCAGATGAACGGCCTCATGAATGTATTTAACCAATCACACTCGCTGCTGCTCTTGCTCATTACAGTATGTGTGCGGTTGATCTGTGTTGTCCATGTTTATGCACAATGGGAGTGTTTGGTATTTGGGTCACTGCTAAAGGCTCATTTACATAGATATGGACGAGGCCTTCTGTCCGTTCATTTTGTCCGTGTTTCTGCGCGTTTTCGGAAAGCTGATGTAAGATCAGCACCTTAGATGGGTGTGTGAGGCAGTGTAGCGGTGTAGCTAATAGGGAAAGAGAGACACAACTACAACATGAGGGGGAAAAGTTTTAAAAATGGCAGAACTTTTTGAGGAGATGTTATACTAGTTGGTGAGAAGTTTTAAACATCTGTATGATGTCACTAGGTCCAAGCACGGAGGCAAACAGTTACTACAGAACAGCTGGGATGAGACTGGACGGGAATAAATTGTGAGTTGGACGATGGTGGAGGTTCGCGCAACACGGATTTGACTCTTAGTGGTTGTGTTACTTTGAAGTGTGTGGTCAGTGACGGTTAGCTCATTTAAAACAGAGGTACTTGTTTTTCACTTAGGTAAAGGGGGCATCAATGAGCCTTAAGGGAAAATAAAGTCAAAATAGTACATGATATTATGAATAAGTATCAATTTTACAAGACAAGTCCAAGAACTCAAGAATTCAGTCACAAAATTACAAAAGGTTTTTTTCAATACTATAATTTCCTCATAATATCTTTATTCTTATAAAAACTATGACTTTGATCTAAAGAAACGGACTGTTACTTGTAAAATTAGAATTGTTTTGCTTGTTTGAACCTGATATGCCAGATAGTTTGACACACACAACCATCTAGGAAGACGCCTTGGAAAACTGTATAGAAATACTCGGCAGGAGATTGGACGAACCCTCTATCTATCAACGTCTATCCCAGGCTAACTTCAACCAATCAGATCAACAAACCATATGAGTTCTTGAGAGAGGCCATCACCAGCGGAGCAAGTTTGTAAATCTCTTGATGAACTGAGGGGTGAGAAGAGAAAAGCTTTCGGAGCCATTATTTGCTCCAATGCTCACCTCTTTAGGAGCCGTCACATAAACCACGACTGTAGCTGCGAGCAGTTCCTCATCGGATGGTCCAGACCACTGTGGTTTGGTCACAGGTATGTACCAGTGATCACATCTAAAACAACTTGTATGTATACATAATTACATTTCATGCAAAGCTAACCTATGAGCACGGCCACACTTTCAGGTAATGAAAGACAGAGAGAAGAAGTGAAGCTAGATGATGAGCAGGGCTCAGGGTCGGGACAGTTGCTCCGAGTGGTGGACACACCTTTACATATGAATCACATTCATACACACTCCTAAAGTAGAAGCAGCACAACGTCTCTCTCTAGTAGTGAAATAATACAGGTAGATTTCAGCCTGTCGACTTCACACAGTCGTGACAAAGGCAGTTTGACATGCTCAGTGCTGATAGGAAATCAATTATTTACTGCATGTCTGTGATCATGACAAGCATAAGACAAATTCATTAACGCATGCAAATGACTTTAATTGCAATTATCTCCATATCTTGATAAGCAAAGAGGGGGGTCTCCCAATCTCCCTCCATGGTGTGAGTTCCATGCCACACTCAAAACCAATCAAGCCTCATCTGCATATCATTAATTAGCCTGACGAATTCAAGAACCAATTAGCAAGACTGCAAAGACACAAGATGAGGAGAATAAGTTTTCAGAGGGTATGACTTACAATTGGCCTCAGATGTACATACATACACAACCCCGTGATGTTTATGCCAATATCTGTGAGCAAACTGTTTAAGTTTAATTTTGGAGTTCTAATTATTATCTGTCTCTGTTATCTCAGTCTTACGCGACAATTTCAGTTTTCCACAGTGTCATTTCATCATTTAATGGGTACAAATGAATGAATACTTTGTTTGAAAAAAGAAACCTTTAGGTATCAGGACATTAATCAAGACATTGCACCTCTCATCCAAGAGGCTTCTTTGGTTCTAACTAACTGGAGGGGAGTTGCAGGCTTTTAAACTCTGTGTGGGAGTGTCCTTACAGAGTCGTTCAGGAAATGTGTGAGCTCTGAGTTTCAGAGTCTTTAGGGCCACTTGTGGGTCGCTGACGCAACTGGCCTTCATGAGGGCTAGGTGCAACGTCTTCAAGAAACTGAAACACGTCCAGTTGCCTACGATATAGCACTTAGAATTACCATGACCTGGATGACTGAGAACCTTCATCAACAACACATACACAGTTTTGATAACTGTTTCATTTGAATGCTGAATAATATACAGTATATTGTACAGAAACAAACAATATTTTGAATCATAAAGTCAGGCTTTCTTTCTTTCCCTTTTCTGCAACTGCTTCAACTTGATCTGAACTTTGTTGAAAAATCTTGTTCTTTGCTCGACAAGTTGTTGAACAGATGAAAATACAATAAGAATGAATGTGTAAAGCTGCAATAATCAATATGTTTGGGTCCAACACTGGGTCCAATGACTATCTGTCATGTTAAAGTTGCTGCTCATACTGTCAAACCCAGAGAGTGTCAGTGCCTCGTTCCTCGAGTCAATTTGTTTTCAGCTCTGACTAACAATAAACAGTAGAAAGATTATGTTAGTGAACATCGCGACACTAGAACCATTCACACTGCCATTTCAACGCCGGAATCATGCACCGATACTCCGCCTCGCCTTCTGTGTGAAAGTTACAGATGTGCAGAGGGGGGACAGCTTCGCTCTGGCTCTGATCCGCCTCCGGAGGTAGTTTCAGAGCCGCAGCTGTTGTCTGTGTAAATGGAAAAGCTGGAGGCACAAGTGTGTCAGCTTTACTGTTGTAGCAGCTTCTGTCTTCAGCATCTTATATGAGGAGAAAAATACTGCATCCGTATGTGTCTGTCCTCCTGTCTGTCCTACTGACTCTTTCCCCCAGCATCCCTCACCGCGGGTGAGAGTCAGACAGACATGGTCCTCTATTTACTGATGGTGATTATGTAATTATGTAATTTAGAGTAAAAAAAAAAGTTACTTTTCCATTTTCCAGAATGCATGGTGGTTCAGGATCTCCATCACAACACATTATAACAGCGTTTATATGATTATAAACAGTCGGTCGTTGCATGTTTAGATTGACAGTTGGCGACCGGGAAATGAGTTAAAAACACACACACAGATCTCAACGTCATGAAAAAAACAAAAAACGTTATATACGCCGTGAGGTCACCCCATCAGAGCACTTGAACAAATTCAAGAGCTGAATGTTTGCCTGAAGAACCTGAACTTAACTTGGTAATCCTGTGTATTCGAGTGATTTCCTCCTCTTCCATGAATATTACAAGTGTCTGCAGCTGCACCAAATCACCTGAAACTATGGTGACTCCGTGTGTGCTCACATCAGTGCAACAACACAACTGGCTCAAATGTTTCCTGGGTCAGCTGATGCAAACATTATAAAAGTGCCATCTGTGTTACTGTTGTATTCAAAATGTCCCCTCTCTTATAACATCTCTGCTGGAGCTAGCTGGCTAGCATGCTAACTTCAGTAGATATCTCTGAAACTCAGTGCACACAGTGGTTGTCCTTGAAGATTCAAACTGTTGTTTCTTCACATTCTGGGAATAGTTTGAGTTCATTTTTTAACATTCTAAATTAAAATGCTTGCCTGTAGCTCTTTTAAAGCAGCAGAGGGAAGTCAGATATGTCCTTCTGTAGCTGGAGCTAAAGGTGGACAGGATATCAGACTTCCCTTTGTCAGGAAGATCACGTGTCTCGGTGTCTGCTGGTTGTGTCAATAGGAAACTGCTGTAAATCTGTTTGCTGCCAATCTGTCCATCCCGACAATTTTATGTGAGGGATAATGCCCGGCGTGGCGTCCATTATCAGGAACTAATGGAGGCTGTGGAGGCCTGAACTGTCCAATGTGCAGCAGAGTCCATTAATTCCTGATTATGGATACCTCAAAGGACATTATCCCATCTATACCATCGTCACTTGTCAAAGAAAAAAACATTGAGACCATTTGTGTATATTTTCATGTGTTTTGCAATCAAAATATAAAGCTTTTCACAGGCAGTTACTCCGTTTCACTGGCAACTCCTTAGAGTTTGACTAATAGCTGAAACTGTCATTACAGTCCCATCCGGTTCTTATGTAATGGAAACATTGTTCACTACTCCGTTGAATAGGACAGACCTTAGATACTTCTTAGCGATGGGAGATAAACTCCGCATAGCTCAACGAACCAGAGTTAGCCAGAGTACTAACATCATGCTAGCAAGATTCAAAGTCAGTAACACTGCGTGCGGTGGACAAACATCACATATAGTTTCACAGGGTGTTAAACAACAAGACAGGCTAGATAACAACCAAGTCACTGTCCACACATCAGAAAGAACTTCCAGAAAAAAATGAGTGTCTGTCTGGCTGAACAGGATTTTGGAGGATCTTTTGATACAGTGAACTCAGTGTCAGCCAGTTTACCAGCTTATCACACCTACTCACCTTTTTATGAGTAATCCATTACTTGTAATGGACAGTTCAGCCAGGGGACACTCAGGTTGGCCCCTTTTTATTAACACTACGGCCCTGAGTGGCGGCTTCCTGTTGCGGCTTGTCTGTTATAGCGCCACCCTGTGGTGTTCAGAGGATGATGCACTGAACGACTACGCTTCTTGTTGTAAATAAGATATTCCGATTTCTCTTTTTTTTTACCCACGTCACACAGCGACATTTGTTCTTTAGAGTGGCAGAAGCAAAGAAAAAACGTCAGGCAGATCTTCTGTCTCCGCTTTTGCAAAGTGACTGCTGAAGGTCAGCCTCCAGCAACACACTCCAGAGACTGTCCACACACACTCTGACAGACTGCTGATTGTGGGGGCGCAGGTTTTTACAGTGGACCAAACCACTGTGAGGCACATGGAGGGGTGAGCCAGTCTTCAATGCATATTATCATATTATTTAAAGATATATGTTCACAATTATGTAGATGATTGAGGGGGACAACTCTGTTCTTCCCAGGAAGGGCCACTTGAAGATACTGAACATACAGAGAAACCTGCATCACTTGCAATTTATATCCTCAGGGCACACATAGGATTATTTATGAACTTCTGCAGGGTTTTTACCTGTTTTTATGAATCTTTAATTAAAATGATCGCAAAACATGGAATGTCATTAGTTTGGCAGCTGTTTGGTCATAAAGTCACTAAAGTAGTGCACAGACAGAAATATTGAGCTGGATGCTGGCGTGGCGCTCCCCGAGAAGTGAGGGGATTACCAAACCCAGAATATCTGCACAAGATTGCATGACAATTCATTTGTCGTGCAAAGTGGGGTAAAGACTGACATTTCCATTAGTAGAGCTGAATAATGCAACTTTCCCTCAGCTGAATAGCAGGCCCTGGTTTAATATAAAGTAAGAATGTTCCTATTTGAAAGAAACTATTTCTTCAGTAGAAATGTGCTACAATGGAAACCTCTCACAGCACGTTCAACGGTTTAGAGGTTAGTGAGTTGATTGAATTGACCCTTTAATTGTGTTTAACACGAAGCTATCTGTGTTGGTAGGAGCTGTTTTTATCTTATCAATTATTTACTGCACGAGCTCTTCGTGGGGATTTGAAGCCACCACGGGGACAGACGAACACAAGCGCTGCAAACTCGGTGTGACTCACACTTGGAGTCATGACTGAAAAACCAGAGGAATGTGTTCGCCCTCTGTCATTATGAAAGAGCACTTTGAAACACTAGCATTAAAAGCCCCATTGTTACCGTGAATGTGAAGCTAATTGGACTAACCCTGTGAGAGGAGCTGCTGAGTTATGTGGGCCCGTTAATTTGAAGAGTCACAGCTGGCTACTCATGTGTGCCTGCACCAGTCCTGCGTGCTTCACTCCAGCCTTTAATTCTGCTCTGCAGAAAGCCACACAAACAATATGGAAAAGGAACAGTCCTAAAATTAGTGTGGACAAGATGATCTTGTAGTTTCCATGCCAAATGTACATATAAAAAGACTCATTTAAACGTGTCTGACATGCCAAAAAGCAATCATGACAAACCAGAGGAGAAACCCTGGAAGGATCAGAGACCAGCCAACATGTTAAAAATGTCAAGTTAAAGGTTTTAATTTGAACAGACAGAGAATGGAGCAATATGAAACTTTCTATGGTTTAAAACAATGTATACTCTGACTCTTCAGACGGTTAAAGAGAGCACAAACTGCTGGCTGCCTGGTGCCCACAGGAAAAAGCTCCCTCCCTTTTAATTAGACCAGCTCACCAGATTAGGCCTCATTAGGCTGCAACACTGGAGCGCAGCTAAAGCCCATGCAGGCCTCCAGCGCATCCCACTTTAATTGCTTCTGTAATGGCCTCAGCTCGGGCCTTTGAAATCCCATTCCTGGGGGTAATCAGCCATGTTTGTCTGAGAACCGCCAGCGTTTCTTACTTCTTCGTCAGTCTGAAGCAGCTAACTGTAACTTGCTGCTACACACTTACTGCAGCTGCTCAAAGGCTACATTATTATTAGTTCTTCTGAGAGGACTTCATTTCTTTTCATACACAGTTAAGAGCAACACAACCCAAAGACCTGACTGAAAAAAAACACAAAGTGCAACACAGAAAACATGACTCATACACTGTAGTACACATCACAACAGGATATTAGTGCACTTCCTAATCCTCCGACACTTGTTCATAAACTATAAACAGGTGAGCTTACACCGTAAAAACTTGACCATTACTGCAATAAACATTTAGAACGTACAGTATATGTCACTGCTGCTAAATGGCTTGTAGAATATTCTTTCCAAACACAATTACAAACACTGTACGGACTCTAAAAGTGTCCGTGATGTCTGATGACCATTAACGGCTGAAGAAGAGAAGGTACATCATGAGAAAGCTTAAAGAAAGGCCATTCATATGGAGGGAGAGCTGTGATCTGTAGTACTGTTGTTGCATTCCTACCAAAGTCAGGAATCATTGTATACATCTCCTTAATGCTGTACCCAGAACAGCTTACTTACTGGAATCAGCTTTAGGCCTTTGGGGAATATAGGTGAAATACAGAGAAGAAGCCCCGCTGTTAGAAGCTCTACAAACTTCTCTTCCTTCATATACACACGCTGAATCAGTGGCATTGCTGCTTTAAAGGACTGTGCAGGTTGTTTTTGGATGGCTTGATGTTTATGCATCGTGTCATGTTATGTTATCATCACTGATAGAATCAATGGCCAAAGCTACAGAAATAAGATCCATCTGTAATACACCATCGTTTTCTTTAACATGACGACGTTAAAGGGGACATATTATTAAAGACTCCCTTTTTCAGTCCTTGTGCTGATACGTTTCAGCACCTGGAGCGTTTTTTTTGTGGGCTGCCTAGGTCAGAAAAAAAGTCATTTAAATATTCCTGCCCCAATCCCCAATCTGAATACCCCGGCACGATTTGAGAACTACCTCTTCAAAGGTCCAACATTGTTCTTCTGGTAAGTGTCAGAGTGCTGGATTAGCATTAGGTTGAATGAAAGAGTTTAGCACAGCTGAATGGGTCACATAAATGAATGGCTTGTTTGTCAAATCACTTCGCTGTGAATCACAGGGGTGGGGGCACAACCTCTGAGGCTTTGACAACATGCAAAAACATATCTGTGCTTGTTTGACTCCTCCGCTGCTACAACTCAACCCTAGGTGAAACACCATGTGTGTGTGCTGCTGCTGTGAAGTTACTTGATAGCCCTAAAAAAAATAACCCGATACGGCGCCATTTAAGAAAAAACAAATGTTCAAACTGCAGGAGTTCATTTGCTTGGCAACTGTGTGTAACTTTGATTAGCACCCAGCAGTTAGCTTGCTAACACCATACAAAGACCATTACGAAGCTGTAACATTAGTGGCCTGCTGGGTAGTGATAATGAGGCTAATGAGGATCATAACCCTTCTATAACATGTGTGGTGGTGAAGTTTTTGTTTATTCAGGAAGCTATAAAGACCAGTGGAGCTGACCCGAGACTAAACTTTTGGAAAGCATTTACACCAAAACATGTAAATCTGTGGCACAGCTTGACCTGGATAACAGGGTTAATTAGAAATAAGGGCCTGACTCTCTCTCTCTCTCAATAAGGTAAATAAAGGCCCTTTATACACAATTTGTAGTTAATGGGCTAAAACGTGACAAAACCTGGTTTGGTCCTGTATTAGTGCATTTTAGCCTAAGATACCAGTTTTGTACAAAAGTTGGAGAATTCAAGCTCTTCTGTCTTTGGTAGGAATGCCATCACCTCCGACTATCACTTCCCCAAACACACTGTGTAAAAAAAGAAAAACCCAGACACTAACATGTTTGTTGAATATTTCATAGAGCATCACACAGACAAAAAGTCTAAGTATCAATATAGATGTTTTGTTGTTCAGCTGTGTGTGGAAGGAAACGTCCAGCAGCTGACATCACGACTCAGGAGATCCATACATGTTTCCTCAAACCAACATATGGTCACGCTACACGTGTGGTCTCACTGATTGTTTTGGAAACATACTTCACCTTCAGCAGGAATCACATTGCTGTCAGTGTTGCTGGTTGATTTAACACCAACTTTGACTGGCTCGCTGGGTAAAGGTTACAGGTGATTCCGCTGAAAGAACACAAAGGTGATACTTCCATGACAGTCCTCCATGTCAGTTCTTATCAGTAATATTGCCATAGTTCACAGCAGACGAGATTCTACCGCATCAACACTTTCCAACCATCCTCAGCATTCTTGAGCCTCCAACAAAACACTGGAGCTGTAGCAGTATGACTACATCCAGAATGTGGAGTGACAGTCCGTCAGAATGAAGTCAGCCAATGGCAGGATTTACAGGTAGAGGAGGAGGGTAAAGGAGAAACAGAGGAGAAAAGTGGGGGGAGAAGGCACACATCTGGTTTTCCATCTTCTTCCTCCTCAGCAGACCTGTAACAGCAGATACAAGAGGTAGTAAATGGCACTAGTAACACTTGTGCTTTCACACCATAAATGCATTTTCATCCACATCCACATCGGAAAAACTACCATACAGGTCACCTTTGAAAGCAACAACCTCTAGCACCTGTAGTAATTACTACAAAGGAGGAAGTGAGGAAAAGTAATATAAAGAGGAAAGTGTCTGCATACAAACAAGCACAAGCCTTTCATTGAGGAGACTGCTGTTTATGACCAGCGTGAAACCAGAAGTCTAACTAACAAAGTCATGTCATGTATGTTCATGTACCTAAACTCGAGCACGTAATGTAGGTACATTTTCTAACTTAAGTAGCATAAGTAACAAAGTTATTTTAAGCTAAACCATTGTGTTTTCCTAAACCTAATGAAGCTGTGAGTGTACTGCAAAGGTCTGCTATGCCTGTCTCTGGTACACTGCAACAGTCATGTTGTCATGTCTCTATCACGTTTTCCAGACAGATTTCTATCATTTGACATTTAACTGGTGCTTCTTTAATTGCGTCATCTCTTTGTGCCATATCCCAAGCGGATTATTAGTGTCACCAACTTTTAATCTCAATGTGTCCCATCCGCAATATTCACACAACAATGGTGGATAGAAATGCTCATTCATTCTGGATATTCGGTTAACTTTTGGGCCTCATTTGGAGGGAAACTAAATTTAGACTGCCCATTGTGTTCTCTTGATCTCTTTTAATACTGCGACTTTAACCCAGATTTCTGTATGTATGAACAGCTTTCTGAATTCTGACTGACAAAGACGGTGTATAATACATAACATATACAGTGGCTGAGAAACTGACCCTCTACTTGGGTAAGAGCTTAGGCTTTTATTGTCTTTATTGTATGTGTCTATGTTTTGTAAAAGTTTATAAAGGTGTGCACATTTGACAAATGTCAAATTAAAGGTGTTTCTTAAAGATGATGATACGGGTCAACGTTTTCACTTGGTATCACTGATATTGAACAACATATTCTGAAGCCTATAATGATCCGACTCACCTTCTGGTCAGACATCATGCTGCTGGTCTGCAGTGAGGTTGGGTGTCCACTGAGCAGACCTGCTCCCGGCCGGTCGTGTTCACAGAAGATAGTCCCGTTGATGTAGTGAAAGCGGTCACCAGGGACCAGGCGGTTCCTGCAGGTTGCACAGGTGAAGCACTGGGAAGAAATATGAAAGAATAGATGCCACTGTGACTCTCTTGCACCATCTCTTAACCACGACGACCACACCGATAACAGCGTGACGATGTGCTAATGTAAACGTTTGAGCGATTACATAATGCCACTCACCTTGAGGTGGTAAACGTTGCCTTGTGCTCTCATCACCATCTCACTAGCTGGTATAGACTGTCCACACGCACTGCAGGCTCCACTGTGTCCAAACAGCCTGCGGATGAAACCATCTGTCACTATTAACAGCTACTGGACATGATGCACAGCGCACATAGTATGTTTCCAAAAGCACAACTTTGGAAGGAACTGATCATTTCAAGACGATCTGATTTATTTGTGTGAGGATGTCTCTTTCTATGTGCCTCACCATCTCAAGTCCCCCCAGTTTTTCACCTCATCTTCACTCTGTCCATCCTTACTACCACCATCTTGGCCGTTTTTAAATTGACACACTCGGCACCTGTACCTGAAAGTCCTCCAAGTTCTTTTCATTTCAGTTATCTGAGGCTGAAATTTTTGCCATCAAATATTTCCAAATACTTAGAGCAGTGTAGTTCACTTCAGATGCAGGCTTATTATTGTTACCCTCAGCAGTCCTCTGCTATTCGACACTTCCAAACACATTTTTGCTGAACACACTTCAGACTCCAGTCGTTATAGGCTTAGTTCAAAAAGGAGAGCTCAGTGTCCTGACTGAGTGTTGAGCAGATGTTCATCTGTTCGTGTGAGCTGAGCTCTTCCTCTGTCATGTTTCAGAGATGAGGTCTGTCCAGCAGGTAACTCTGTCATAACCCATTGTTCACTGAGCCCCACCCTCATGAAGTTCTTATCTTCAATCAAATTCTCCCTTTTCAACACGACACATACTGCATGCAGTTTGCGATGATGATTGGTGGGAGATCTACCACTCACAGCTCATAGTCATTTTTTAAACTTCCAGACGCTAAAGTCACACAAAAGACTCAATTATGCAGTCTTCATCCTGCAGAAGCAGACATGCTCCTGCAGCCGTGAGGCTGATGCTATCATACCTTTACAGAGGTCTGTCGTGTTGAATGGATGGATCCATAACTCAAACCAGCTTTTCTGGATCTGTCATTGTCTCACTGAACCTCAAACAATGCACCAACACAGACCTGTGTGCTGCTTTTGATTGAAACACAGAGCTTGTTTTGACATTCCCAGTCTTGTGATTAAATTGGTGCAGTAATATAAATCCAGCTCATGACTCAGCTCTACTGATACTCAGCCTGCAGCACAAACTTACTGCTTCCTTGTTGGGTCGAGTGGGGCGAGGCTGCTTGGTTGTATTGAGTGTTGGAAAAGATACTCATAGTCTGTGAGATTTGTCTTATACCTGCGCTGCTGTATGCTATGTTCATGTGTTGCCATAGCAACCACAGCCATGTGGATTTGCTGTTGTGTAGCACCTCCAGGTCATGTGCATTATTTACAGGCCATCTATATTTCATTTGCATCTGACAGAAACACCTCAACCACACTAGCCTCCGGTGAGAATAAACTAAACTCACTCTGACTTGAGGAGTTTTTCTGTGAAGAACATCAAATATAAGATCTGCAGCATCGGCACATTTGGAAAAAGCAAATCTTTTCAAGTCATTATCCATTCACCCCAATGCTGGGGACTTGTTTTAAAATGTAAAAAAAGAACATAAAGTGGCTCCATACAAGCCCCTTTGTTAAACCCAAATGTTCACTATTGTGTTAAGTTAAAAGCATTAGCGTGCGCAAGCTCTAAGGCATGTTGAGAGTGTAAATAACATCTTTTTAAATCAGTTTGGGGCATTTTAAAACAAGTCTCCAGCTACTTCAGCTGTTTAGGAGGATTCTGCCACACTGTTTTGCTGTGAAGCCCCAGAAATGTTTTGTGGACTACGAAACTTCACCTGACTTTCCATCTGCATGGAGGGGTTGGAGTAATGACACGGGTGACTAATGCCTGAAGTTTATGTTGTTGGTGAACTTTTCCTTTAAGCAACAGCCCTGACAAAAAGAGCACATTCAACAAATGCTCACAGACATAAAGAAGAGAAGAAGTCAGCTCTGTGCTCTCTGACTGTGGCAGCACTCAGCAACAGTCTTGCTGTGTCTACCAGAGGCTGGAGGCATGTCAGCTCCTGAGCTGCAGCAGGTTCAGGTCTCTGTCATCATTACAAGCTCTTGTGAGAGCGATGCCTTGTGACACCTACTTGACCACTTTGCGTGCTCTCTCTCTCTAATTCTCTCTCTCTCTCTCTCTCTTCTTCAGCGACTGCACAGAGTAATGAATTTTTTATCTTAATCCAAACAGTCATTTAATGAGAACGCCTGAGAGGATTCCTGTTCTTCTTA
>OMLP01043647.1:0-36169 GCA_900302685.1 Spondyliosoma cantharus | reverse complement strand
ACGCTCTTCCGATGTTTCTCTCTCTCTCTCTCTCTCTCTCTCTCTCTCTTGAAAGCAGACGTGCTCCCTCCATCAGAACAGCCCACATTGTGCTCAAGGACGCTGCCTCCACAATGGGCTCATCTGTCAGGGGACACGTTCAACGTGCGTGCTGGCACGAGCTTCCCTGCGTGTTTATTTTATTTCCCCCCCCCCACATCCGTTATTTTATTTCTCGTCTGTTGTGATCTTTGTTGTGAGTCACGCTGCTTCAATCAGGTAGAATCAGCTCTGATCCGTGGCTGAAATGTGAGAAGAGGGAGCATGACCAGTGTGATCACGTTGAAATGTTTGGCTGGAGAGCAGATAAATCATCGCCCTGACCTCTAGAATCTCCATCGTTTGACCCCTTGAGGCGCTCGGGCCTTTAATTGAGACCCTAAAGTCCTCAAAGGTCACCTTGAGAGACATTAATTGCCATTAACAGGGAATGCAAATGTGCAGAGAGTGATGCAACAGTGGCGAGATATGACTGGGAATGACAGAGAACGGAAAACCCGTCCTGCTCTCGGCTCTCTCTCGTCAAAGTCTCGTCAAAAAGCGTTCCAGGTCGGAGTGGAGAGCTTGTCAGGTGTGATTCTCCTCTTGAGGGGAGAGCGGCACCCAGGCGCATGTCGTGATGAAGCCACCAGCCCTGCCAGATTCAGACAAAAGGCAGAGTTTGTCAGCTGCTATTTCTGTCCGAGAACGGCAGCGTGTTTTTTATTTTTTATTTATTATGTCTTCCAGCTTTCTAATTCGAGCCTCACGCGTCCCCTCGAAATTTCCTCCCCTGGACTGAATGGAGCGATGCCATAATAGCCGGGATGTGGTTGTGGAGATACCCGCTCCGCCCGGCAGGCAGTAATATGTATTCTACTCCAAAGCCCGACTGGAGCTTTGGGACGCTGTTCGCCAGATAAAAGCCATCAAGGCGTTACGTTGAGAAAAGGACCTTTGCGTCCTCCCAGAAACCACGCTCCTCCGTGCGTGCTCGGCGCTGATAAGGGAGATGGGGTGGAAAGGGTCACCGGTAGCCGTGAAAAAAAAAAAAAAAAAAACACTAACAGGTTTGGAAAAGGCTCAAGACTGACTGCTGCGATTAGGAGGGAAGCGCGCCGAGCATCTGGCCGAAGCCTTTTTTTTTTTCGAAAACTTTCTTCTGTTTAATTGCATGAGCTAATCGGGTGGATGTTTGGTTTAGAAGATAAAAGCCAGAGGATTTCGAACAATAGGGTGTAGTTTTCAGCTAACACACATACAAGCCTTGGTTGTCAGTGTGGTTCGTAGGGATAACAGGGCTGCACGTGCACACAGAGGGCGAAATAATTGATTCAAGGGAAGGAAACCCTTATAGGATGCATGCCAGGGCCGTTCATTGTTGTCTTCTCGGACAGACATTTCAGCAAAAAGGTGTGTACACACACACGCACCGCCTGTCTAGGGCTGTTATTTTAATATCTGCTGCCCCGACATCATATCATTTCCTCTTGACACATCACACTACTTCCTGAAGCCAAAAATAGAGTGAAGAGCTCCAGCTGCCGCCCACCCCCCCGCCAGACATCACACACATACTGTACTACAGGCTGTGTGCAGACGCCAACTCGAGACAATAATCAGTTAGCGAAATGACAGAAAAAGAAACTAGGACAACTTCAAGTAAAACATTTGCAAATTCTACATTTGGACTGCTGGTCAGACAAAATAACACATTTTCAGCATTGATTCATATGCTGATTATTTTCCTCTTTCATCAATTGGTTTATTCCCCAAAAATGTTTGATTTTTAAGGTCACGTAGACATTTAGGGTTTCGTGATCATGGAAAACCTTTCTGACGCACTTAAATGTGACTCGATTGCCTTCCTGGCTCCCGGCAGATAAAATTGAGGGCTTTTTGCATCTCAGCTGAGGTGGTGATCACAACACATACACCATTGAGTTTGTCTTCAGACTCTCAACTTCGACGTGAGACCATACCTTTCTTTGGATGGATGTAAAGTTTTTAGAGCCTCCACAAGGTCCAAAATGTAGCCGGCAACTGACTAGGCGAGCCTTGTTTATAACCTAGCTGCTTGCCGCCAATGCCTTAACTATATTATAATGCATATTATAAATGGCAAAGACTAACTCACTTCACGTCAAATTGCGTCTTTTTTCTCCAAGCAACAGTTCAAAACTCAAAGAAAAGCAGCACATTCTTACAGCAATGTTTACATATTCTTAGCCCAGGGCTGTCTTTAGCCCTAGGCTAAGAGTTGACCCTGGGAGAACTTAGCCTCTGTTGACACACAGATTGTTGAATCAGGGTTAACCTTAGCCTCAGGGCTATACAATTCACACCGCACACTGTCTGTCTGAGCGCACAGCTAATGGTAACATTTTAGAATGTTGTGTTACTACTCTGTTTGCTTTAGCCCTACTAGCCCCACAAACTTGGGGCTAACCCTGCTCCAGACCAGGGAAAGCAATACGATACAAGGCTCAAGCCGGGGTTAGCCTACTTGAGGGGTGTGCCAAGATTATGCCAGTTTGAATGCTGTTTTAGCCTGGGACTTACAGCTACCTTAACCTGGGACTTACAGCTACCTTAACCTTGGGCTAACAGCTGAATTAACCTGGGGCTAACAGCTACGTTTACATAGGGGTTAATGGCTACCTTAATCTAAGCACTTGATTAATAAGTTTTGAAGATGTAATCTCAGGCTCAAAGAAATTCTGCCAGGAACTGTTAAAAAGTGAGAAAAGATCATTCCCTTTTTCCAGGTCCGCACAGTCCGCACAAGTTAACGGGGTCTATTCTAGACCGAGACCCATCCTTCATCCAAGTTCTGTGGAAATCCATTCAGTTTTTTTGTAATCCTGCCAACCAACCAACCAATCAAAATAAATCCCCATCTACTTGAGCTGTTGGAGAACCGATCAAACCAACCAACCAACCAACCAACCATCCAACTGTAATGGACACACCTCCTCCTTGATGGAGGCAATGATCATTGGTTGCAGTCTAAACCTGTGACTCCTCACAACAGAGCCTTTAGCTCTAAATCCCACATTCCTCCACTCTGATCTCTTTATAACCTTCAGTATGTCTCAGATACAGAATAACACAGACGTAACCCCTCTATCAGCTTAGTTACATTGCATTAATACCTGCATCTACAGGATTAGAGTGTCAATACTCTGTGTTGAAACAAATCCCTTGCCCTGTCAAATATAGTTAAGCAGTGTTCCCCACAGTAAAGAAGTCACTCTCTCAGAGTGGCATTATGCATAGCTATAAAAATGCCACCTTGCATGACTGAGCACTCTCTCCGCTGTTTCGAAAGCTCCTTCCTTGCCTGTGAAGCCTGACGTGGTTGGAGAGGGCGCCTGTGTGAGCCTCATCGGGGCAGTCAAATCTGTCTGTTACACTGCCTACCTCACCCGTGGATTACGAGCGAATGAGTCATAGAGGGTGTGGAAGGAGAAAGTATAAAAAAAAGGAAGGCTTGCGTTGGGTAAAAATCCAGTATTTCTTAAGAGGTTTTGGTGGAAGTACAAAGATGACCCTTTGTTGACTGTTACCGATCCAGAAAATGCTGAAACAGTCAGCTGATTCATCGATTCGCTGATCAACAGAGAAACCTCATTAACTGCAGCAAAAGTGGCAAATATTTCACTTCTCTATTTGATATTTTTGTTACTGGAATATCGTTTGGTTTTGGACTGTTGGCCAAGTAAAACAAGCAATTTGAAGATTGACGTCCCCGTGGGCTTGGGCTCAGAGAAATTTGAATTTGCATTGTTTCATTTATAGATCACAACAGTCATTTAATTGAAAACATTGAAGAGTTGACTGATGAATTATTCATGAAAATAATTTGTGTTTGAAATCAGGGTCTGTTTTGAATTCTGGACCATGACTGTTTTGGTGCTGGTGATGTTTCAATAACTGAAATGTAGTCAGCAAATTTGCCTTCAGTGGGGGTGGAGCAGTACACAAAGTTCATTTTAGTCTGATAAATTCTGGACAGATTCTGATCGGTTAATCAGGGTTGGCACAACGGACTGACTGAAATGCGAAGGAGTGCTATGGTGGAGCTCAAGCCCCGTGTTAGATACATTCAGGTGATGCTGTTGCCGATGGGCAAGCCTGTTTCTGATTTACAGAGGCACACGGACACAGCTTGGGTTTGATAATGACATAGTCTTCGTTCAACTGTCAGTGTGACTCACCAAGACACAAGATGCCCTGTAATGACGCATCATTTGCCGCACGTCAGTTGACGCCTGTAGCCACCGAGATAAGTTCGCCACAATCTGGCAATCAGGGAAGTGAACGCAATCATGTTTAGAATCTGCCCTGCGCAGGGAAACAGAATATGTCAATGCCAAATTCTCGACAACGATGCACGTCATGTAAATAATGGCCACCTCCATTTTCCCAGTTGTGTTTGCCGTGCCAAAGACACTTGCCTTACGAGTTATATGTCGGTTGTTAACTACCCATCTGTCTTACCGCTCAAGCTTTCCCAGTGGAACTCACACTTT
The DNA here is from genome assembly GCA_900302685.1 of Spondyliosoma cantharus. Classification (NCBI taxonomy): domain Eukaryota; kingdom Metazoa; phylum Chordata; class Actinopteri; order Spariformes; family Sparidae; genus Spondyliosoma; species Spondyliosoma cantharus. The sequence goes on along the minus strand of OMLP01043647.1, from coordinate 31,616 downwards.
AGAACAAAATGTTCAGCTTGTGCTAAGATGATAACATTGATACCGAGTCACAGCGAAAATGTCCAAAAGTTTCTGATTTCCGCTCCTAAAACGTGAATATTTTCTGGTTTCTCTGCTCGTCTTTGACAGTAAACTGAATATCTTTGGGTTGCGGACAAAACAAGACATTTGCGGACATCGCCTCAGGCTTTGGGGAAAAGTGGTCAACGTTTCTTGGCATTTTATGACATTTTACAGACTCGAGAATTTGTCAGCTATTTGAGCAAATGATGAACAGATTATTCAATAGTTAAATTGTTAGTTTCAGCCCTGTTGAGCAACAAATCAATCATCCGTTACCGAGTGCTTTGGGATGAGCATGTATGTGGATCACCCCTAGTATTCAGCACTCACTATGATAGTAACCCTCTTTTAAAACGTGCATATGAAATATCACCAGGCGTCCTGAGCACATCCTGGGTGAATATAGAACGTGACTGATGCGCGTTGAAGAATAGTTGTTTGAGGCCGCTCTGTTAGACATTGCGAATCCTCTCACAGGGCGAAAGGAAAAGAAAACAGATGATCTGGTTCTCATAAAAGTGTGAATCAGCCGGCTGTGGTTGCATCAGCTATTTTACGGCCGTCAACGCTGAAGTTTCTGAATTTTCTTTGCTTCGCCACGTCTTTGCAGCGCAGTTTATCAATCTGAAGGGGCGTCTGTCGGCTTCGTTGTCACGACGCGTGACATTTTGCGCCTGTTTCAAAGAGCTAGATTCTGTTCTACCCCCCTGCAGACGAAGGGCGTGATGGGAACACGTTCATGCCCTGGATACCCGCTGGTTCAACCCAAAATGAACATGTTAGGTTACGAGTCCAGCAAGTGACCCAGTTGTGCGCAGATTAATTAAATGCCTTCAAGGTGTTCTTTGGTGTAGTTTGTTCTCTGGCCCTTCGTTCTGTACGTGCACATTTTTCTTTGACGTTATCTTTTGAAGGTGCTGCCTTTTTTCTGCCCGTGCATGATTTAAAAGGGTGGGTTGTGGTGCTTTGTAGGCAAAGGGCTCCTCTCATGCTCACTCTGCAGCCAGTAATGAATTCAATCCCTTTGTACCTCTTCTGTGTTTTTTTTTTTTTTTTGACTGCTCCCAGATGTGAGGAACAGGGCCGTGACACAAAATATCACGTGTGCAGCCTGCGCTTTTACGCAACAAAGACATTCCTTCTCGCTTTTGCCGTTCAATTCCGCGCAGAAAACCGTTGCAAGGACATTTATTTTGCATGACTAAATTGCAGCCTAATTACAGTCATGTCGGAGATATGGATTGTATTTTCTGCGGGAAAATGGGACTGTGTGTTCAACAACCTTGACAGAGCATCGGCCTTTGAAGCGTGGCAGACAGATTTCTCAGCACCTTCTCATTCATCCTAATCTGCGCTCCATCATTGTCCCCCAGCCATGCAGAAAACGAAGTGTCACGCTTGGAGACTGCCCTGCAACCCACCTGTCAAATTTTCACTCTTCTCTCTTCCCATCCCTTTTATGGCAGACTCTGAGCTTCCTCCAGACTCGGAGGAAATCCATGCCGCTCGGTATTTGCATTCCTTCGCCTCTAAACCGTTTGACTTCCACTGTTCTCCCAAGTAACGCTCCGCGCCGAAGAAAAGGTTCTTTGTTTGCGCGCCAGTTTTTTTCTTTCCCTACGGCTATGACAACACAACATTATGTCGAGCATGTTGTTATTACAAGCGGCCCCCGTGCAGTGTGTACGTGGAGGACAGCTAGATGATGTCGGCCTAGCTCCAGGCTCCCCCATTGTACAAATGTTTCCTTATCGTGGTGGGAGATGCTCTGCCCTGCTGAGTGTGTTTTAACTCCACAGCAGTGCGAGCTCCGCAGAGAGGGCATTTTTGCATCAGATAAAGGACCTCCATGCCTTTGAGCACGGGAGAACAAAGTGGGAACGGAGCTACAGCGGTAGCGATGTGGTTATGTGTGTTGGAGGCAGTGTTTAACAATATGAAGGCACATATGTCTTGATTCGAGGAAAATCCTAGTTTCACACCTTGTGGATGGAGGATGGATCTAGCGTTGTGTCGTTTTCTTGAATGCTTCACTCGTTTCCTCCGTCTTGATTCTCGTTACGTCCAAAACGATTTTCGTTTCTCCTGACGCGTTGACGGAGTGACACCCCGTCACTGTTCAGCGGTTGACATGTTGACAGGTGAGGCGAGCGTACAGCAGGTGCTTGCTGAGATTGGACACACTTGGTCGCAGGTGGAAGTGTTTTAACGGATTTCTTTGCCCAATACACATGCAGGATATTACCCAGTTGGACATGCATACATTTTCGGAGTATGACATTTTTTTTATTGTACAGTGCAACAGCATTCGCCATCAGAGGGTGTCTTTGGAAAGTTTTCAACCTGAATTCTTATGCTAAATTATGCGCGAGCCAGCCTGTGTCCTGAAAATGTCTTGTTTTCTACTTCAGCTACTGTTACATTATGTTGGCATTCTTCAGTATCCTGTAGTTGTTGAGTGTTATTGACCAACGGCTGGTGGATAGTGAACAGCAGTTGGTATCTTCCAGTTAAACTTTGAGGAAAATAATTTCATTGTTTTAAGCCGCTGCTCCTGCTCAGTCAGCTAGAAATGTCAGGTCAGTAAGACGATTTAAACATGACAGCTATTTGTGTTTGTGTAGATGTAGGCCTTTGAGTGTATATATTTCTGATAATATTTCTATAGTAGGAATAGACCAATTATAGGCTGTTTTTTTGGGCAGCATTTTTCCGATTATTGTTATCGGGGATTTTTCTGTCAGATTTACTGATAAAATAAACTAATTTTGAAAATGTGCTACTTTGGCTCTGTTCCAGCATTCTCTCACACAATGTCCCGTCCACAACAATATCTGATCGGTAACACATCACAGTTAAACGCCAAATTATCTAAATCTGCAAACTAAGTGTAGTGTTAAGGAAGTATGAAGTAGCAGGTAATCAAACGTACCTGAAAATTGTACCAAAGAACAGTAACTTTTCAGTAAATGTAAAGGCGTAACACATAATTTTCAATTTGACGGAATCATGCAACAAGAAAAACACGGTGCCATTGATTTCCATGTTATCTTTAGTTCAAGCTTGTTTAACATTTTGAAGCAAAAGGGAATTTTAATGGTGCAAGAGGCCTTAATGTAACCTTAATGGGAGGTGGTTAGGGTTTATAGGCTTTTTATAGGGGGAAGTGCTGAATTTCTATATAATTTGAGGGATTTTTGTATGGAAATATTCATAGGCATGTTTGTGCAGCTATTAAATATTACCACAAACCGCCAGAAATTTGTGGCCTTAATAAATAAGAAATATGGGCATCAACCTTCAAAATTCTGCTTTGGTCAAACCTAATGTGGAACCTTTCAAACGCAAGTTTCTCCTTCGGTACTTTTCTTTAGTGTGTGTGTGTTTTGACTCAAGCGTAGTTGAGTACATCTGTTGTGGAGTACAAACTGTTCTTCACTAGCTCTGCAGCGAACAGGCCAATTTACAGGCGATGAGAGAGGGAAACGAGGTTCGTGAAATCACTGATTGTCAGCAGATCCGAACCCCCCTCCGTTCCCTCCACTCTTGGCCTTGACTGATTTAGATCTGCAGACATTGTTGGGTGAAGAAAAACTGCTCACTGTGCACTTCGTTTGTTCGGGCGATGTATTGAAAAGATACTGTACCATTGTTCCTGTGTTCAGTTTTGAATCACGTACTGCACATTTTATGTTTTCTCTTCTTCTGTTAGCAGTTTGGTACACTTTTTCATCCCTGTCTTTTGTGTGTATGCCTTAGTATACAGCGGAGTCATGTCGCCAGATCTGTGGCAAGGCGCACCCGGGTGGAGGAGGTCATGCACCTGGCTGTGGTGGCCTGTGGGAATCGTCTGGATGAGACCCTCACCATGGTCAAATCGGCCCTCCTGTTCAGCCTGAAGAAGATCACGTTTCACATTTTTGCTGAGGACCCTTTGGCTCCACAGTTTAAAGAAAAGGTATGTATCCTGCACTGGCCTGATGTCCTTATGTTCACAGTGCAAAGGCCCAAGTTCAAATGTGTTACCACAAAGACTTCACTCTTGAGTTTCCATGTATACTTCTTCAGTGAGTCCTCTGACTTCAGATTTAATACAGCGCATGTTAAACATTCCTTCTCTCTTATAGCTGATATCAAGATCAGAGCGCTTTTTAACTCTGCCTCTCTGACTCACTCTGCTACAGACACACAACCCTTTTATCTCAAGGCTGGTGTGTAATATATCATCAAGACACGCTGCTCTTCCTCCCCTGCCGTGTATCACTTCAAAGTCACCTTTACAGAGGTGCCTGCCGTGGTTTTGATTACTTCCGCTGATATTGTGACTAACAGTCTATTAACATCTCTTCAGCTAAGCACCTAAAAGTGCCTTAAACAGCTTCAAATCCAAACCCTGAACATGCAAGCTTGGCTTCATGTTTGTGGTGAATCATTGCCACATGTTGAAAAAAAATCCCCTTCTGTAAGACAGGGAGTTGTGGTAAGCAAAGGCCTTCAAACTTACACATGTACAGCAAGCAGCTGAAGTCAGGCCACAGTGTTAAGAGACACGGGCCCAATCCAAATGCACTCTTTGCCCCTAGCACTGAGCCCTACCCCTCTGTTTCCGGCGTTCATGCCTATAGTGGTTGATAGGTAGGGCCATTGCCATTGGGTGTTTCCCATTGGGGTGCTAAGCCTCGGAATTTGAGAACTGAGAGTGAGACTTAAGCAAGTGAGCTGCGTGTGGAGGAAACTTGTCCTCAATTATTTAGCCTGTCGAAACCAACATGGTTCCAAACGTCATCCCAACAACCAGGTGCACTTACAAGCTTGTACTAAACAACGCAGTAAGCAGGCCTTCATTGAATAGGAGAGGTCGCAGTGTGTTTACAGAAGGGATGTAATAACAGAGAGCTTCTCTTTCTCTCTGCGTTTGCCCTCAAAGCATTTGCAAATGTCAGTACATGGGAGGTGTACAGCGAGGGCACTGGTTAATTGATCGCTGATGGCGGCGTTCTCTCTCAGATGGATATTGTGGGCGACCGTTAATATACCCAAGTAAAGTCTATGTGTGGGAAACACTCCAAACAAAGTATTTTCCTCATACCTCATACTAGGGCCCAGTGTATAGGTCAGCCGATATTGGCCTATCACAGATGTATCGGTATTGGGGTGTATGTAGTTGATATTAGCTGAACACAATGCAGAAAAAGGTGCTCGGGGTGATTGATAAGGATAACATTTCCAGTGAAGTTCGTTACTGTTTTAGTGCACTCCTGTCATTTTAAATAATAAATGTTGATTGGTGAACTGTTAAATATCCTGCCTCCAATAATGTCTTTTTCACAATAGTGTTTGATAACAACATTTGAAGGATATTCCGTATATGTCATTGTCAGAATTTTTGACTCAGATCAGCCCCGACAGTTGCATATCAGTCGGGCTCCACTTCAAAACAATATGTTGAGGTCTTTTTCATTATAACAAGTTTATTGCAATCTCTACTAGTTGGTTGATGCTTTGGTAGCTAACTAGCTTGTCAACGTTTCATAGTTTCCGCTGATTCGTGCTTTACTGCCATGCTTTTTGACAAATTCGATCGCCAGCTTCAACCACTACCCGTTGTGACTCTCTTCTGAGGGGCACTTGAAAACCAGTTTACCGGGGTAAATATTGGAAATGGGATTGAGTCTTGGAGTATGTGTGTTGAAGGAGTTAGAAATGTTGTCTCTCTTTCGGTTGCCTTGTCCTCGTCAGCACAAACCACGCCAACTGCTCGCAGCGCTCTCACTCCATCCAGGGCCAAACTGTTAAACTGATGATTACAGAGGGGCTCAGCGTTTAATTGGTCAGATAACACAGGCTTTAGCAATACACTCTGGACCTGTTTCGACTGTGGCTTTAAGACAAAACAACAGCTGGAGGCGGCATGTGTTCCGCACAGAGCCGCTGCAGCACCACGAGACATGACTTCATTGTTTTAAATGGCCGTCTTTACGAGCCATTTCATGTTGATGCGTCTGAAAAAGAGACAGATTAGCTTTCAGAATAATGGTTGTTTATAATCTCGTGCAAACTTTTCCCTCACTGAACCTTTTAAGAGATCCATTCGACACTTCCTCTGTGTTACGTGTGATGTGTTTCTTTACTTCCAGCTGAACCAGTGGCCTCGCGCCGTCTCAGCCAAGTTCCACTACACTATCTACCCCATCACCTTCTCCGTGGGGAACGCCGACGAGTGGAAGAAGCTCTTCAAGCCCTGTGCTGCTCAGAGGCTCTTCCTCCCCGTAAGGCTGCAGCACTTATCTGCTCTCATATCCTCGCCATGCATAATGTCATTAACCAGTGTGAAGACACAAATTGGCGTTAATCCATTTGTTCATTTCTACCCGAACAGCATTTTTCTAGCCTCAACTTTATCCCAGCGCATAGTTCTAATTAATTACTCGTCTGATTATTGATGATTTCACACCTTTTCTGCAGCATTTACTAAACTAATAAGCAGCCTCCCGAGACCGAATCCAGTAATTTCATCTCGTCAAGGCCGTGCTTGGCTATTGATTTTTCTTTTTCTGCTTGCGTTCATTGAAATAACAGCCAGCTCACTTACCATGTAATGAACATATTGCAGGTCAGACAGATCCATAGGTGTTTGTCTCGCTGCAAGGCAACAGAGAACAGTCAATACCGACTATGAGGAATACCATTTGAGAACCTCAAAGGACTCTTTCTTTCTTCCTCTATAATAGTCTGAATTATGGATGGGACTGTGTCGGTCCCTGCTGATTCAGAAACATCACGATGATGTCTGTTACACTCCTTTCACACCACACAGTCAGCCTGGCTCGGAGGTGGACCTGCACACACTTTGTGATCCCCAGTGAAAAAATGGTCTGACATCTGCTGTAGGCCTTTTTTCCACCATTAGAACTTAACAACCCGTAACTTAAGGTGTCGTGTCCATAGTCATGGGTTCTGCCTTTGGGTCGGCTCTTCTCCCAGCTCTGGTGAGGAGACGCTTCCTGGAACTACATTTCAGCGCTGCTCTGGGAGCGCACAGGGGAAAGACAACTACAGCCCATTTACACCACAGGAAACACGAGAATTATGTGTTTAACCGGGAAGAACACTGAATATCGTTGCATTTAAATCGTGCCATCTTAATGGTGATCATTTTACGAGCCTCTGCAATGGGTTCTGAGGGTAAGTGTGGGGAAAGTAGGCAGTCAGACGAGGTCGGGCTGATTGACGACGCTCTGCTCGCTTTTCCGTTTCCTCGCTTGGTTTGTGTTATGCTGCAAATGAGCACACCGTCGAGCTGGACTGTTGGAACATCATGCCCCGTGTCTTGTCTCGCCTGTGTGATCCCTCACACTGATCAGTGACGTTGTGTGAAAACCGCAATGACTGTAAGACTGCCGATGACGAGGCAGAACGTTGTGTAGCGCGAACAGGAGAGTGATCTGACGAGTTTAAGAGTCCTGCAGTGTGTTAAAGCCGTACGGTAGCTGCTTTTCACAAAGTCTGCAAACAGACTCATCTCTGTTGGTCATTTTGCCTACTACAGTGTAGAACCTCAGATACTTCCACACACTGCTCCGGATGCTTTCGTGTTGTGATTATTTGATCAGCACGGCTTTGCTCGCACTTGTCTATGAAGTTGGAGAAAATGAATAGTGTCAACCATTTCTTTTGTATTCTGTTAGTTTACTGATTCTTCAATAGGGCGTGCAATAGAGCTCAACAGTGAGGTTCCGGAAGTGAAAATGCCATTCATATTCTGCATAGAGATTTTGATTATTGGCCATAATGTCGTAACCATCCAAAGTAGACTTAACATGAGTTATGAGATTGTGAAACGATGGTATATGATCATGCAGAAGCCGCAAGTCCATATGATATCAACCTTGTTTTAAGAAAAACACGTTTTATTCGCGATGTCATGGAAAAGTACTACACTACCCACAATCCTATAGTGTAGCAGCGACGTCTCTGATTGGTGGAGCTCGCTGTTACCATGGAAATGTTTGCTGAACCCGCGAATTTCATGTTTGCTAGTTACTGCTAACACTGAACTCTACGATCTTTTACCACAGAGCTGCCGTGATTTCACTTTCTGATCTACTGCGTTTTTTTAGAGATGAGGAGAAGAGTGTCGAAAGGGTTCACCCGAACATGAAATTTGCGGGTTCGGTAAACATTTCCATGGTAACAGCGAGCTCCACCAATCAGAGACGTCGCTGTTGCTTTGGCAGTGGTTTATGGGATGAGTAGTTCCTTTACTCTTAAGATAATTGTGTACACAGTCTTGTACCTTTGCTTTTTTCTCCGTTTTCCCCCCCAAAAATTTGCGCCAAATTACATGTTTTATGGTCACGATTCATCTCGTAGTTCATTGGCTTGGTTCCAGGCTTAAAACTCTTTATATAAGGATTTTATGAAATGTCATAGGAGTGAATGAATGGCAAATTCACTTCCGGAACCGGAGCCGTTAAAAAAGTGTGTGGTCACTGTTGAGCTCTATAGGTGAAGTTGATGGTGAACTATGAGATCACCCTCTGCTGGACTGCAAGTGCAAATTACAGTTCAACACTGTTTGATTGAAAGTTGAAAATGGATTTAAAAGTTAAAAGTCAGCCTTATTTCATAACATTCAGGTTGTGGTGGTGTCGTTAAAATCATGTTACATATGCAGAAATGAGCTGTTATTTCCACTAAGTAGTGGGGCAGTGCAGGGGCGGAAGGGGCGGGGGAGGTGGCCGCCTGGTGCTGGCCTCGTTCACTATCCATCAACCTCCTGCTGTGGGACGGGCGGGGGCCATTTCACTGTTGAATCATACTGACGTTAAAAACATGTGAACGTTTCCTGACTGTATGAAGTTAATCCATTAATCCGATGTTTTTTTTTTGTCCCAATTCTGCACTCGCCGACCAAACTGAGCAGAAAAATGAAATGAACAGTTGACCACTCCCACACAGAGTTTAAAAGCCTGCAACTCCCCTCCAGTTAGTTAGAACTGAAAAAGCCTCATGGATTAGAGGTGAAACATCTTCAAGAAACTGAAACAAGTCCAGTTGCCTACGATACAGCACCTGGAGTGACCATGACCTGGATGACTGAGAACCTTCATCAACAGTTGACCTGGTTTCCAAAGCTGTGTCACCTTTTAGATTACGCATAACCAGAACTTCAGTGGCACCGAACACGTATCATCGTGGACACAAGCTCTAAGAGAAAGCTTTGATGCAAATAATGTGGACGGGACTGGGTTTTGAAGAGTGTAACCACACCATCTGCAGAGCAGTATTCGTCAGAGAAATTTGTGTTCTCCCACTCGGGGAGTCTAGTCCACAGTGCCTATTACTGCATAGCTGTGTGTACGCAGACATGAAATTATGTTGTTGAAACAGTGGGTTACTGCTCCGTTCAGTGCTTGTTGGTATTGATCGCTGCTTTGTCACACCACTCCACCTCGCCGCTGTCAGCAACGTAATCTAACTAAGAGCAGGCACAGTTCACGGTCAGACACAGTGCAGCGTGGCTTCTTACTGCCACTCCACCCATTGGCTTTAGGTGGGTCTGTCTTTAATCACCCCACGCCTCAGATGTTATCATCCCAGTTCAGCAGCGTTCTAAGTTTGCCATAGAGGCAGTCTGACCCTCTGTCTGTCCATGTTGCACATTTTTAATGCCATATTGGGACTGGTACAGGTACACTTTGTGACAGCATGGGCTTAACAGAGAAGCCATACATAATGTGCTCAGTATAAACTGGGGAGTCACTGCAGGCTGTCAGAAATCTAGTTCAAACAATCTCACAAAGTTTCTCACTTCTGAAGTTTGGCTGCTAGTGAAGAGTCAAAACTAAATCTCATCTCAGCCAAACTCACACAGTCGTTTTTTTCTACCATCCACTGGCAGCACAATTCATCAGTGAATACAGGAAGTAATTATCTTTAACTCATATTATTGTTCTGAACAGACAGTAGAAGTCAGCATTTTTGGTACCAGTTTACGTAAGACATGACCATAATATGACACCTGTACTGAACATTAAAGAGTCTTAATGAATGTTTATGACTGTTGTCTTAAGTGTCTTTCAGTCAGTGATTTGATTTTTAATGGTGGTTAACAGTCATGAACATTCACGAAGACACCTTTGATCAGAATTGATCGAAACGAGCTTTGAATTTCGATCATCAAGATTAGGAGCAGGATCGGCGAGTCTTCCAGTACTTTTTTTTCTCTCCACCCTCCCCTACCTGCTCCCATCTGAAGAAAAACTCTTCAAAGACGACTCAGCTAGCTCACCGGTAGCCTCCAGCTGTGCTTTTAGACACTTCAACCGACTGCTGCTGCCGGAAGAGATTCTTTATTGATTTGTTTGGGAGGAGGGTTTAATGGGGACAGATTTGAGAAACAGTTGCTTTGTAACAAACTGAATTTCTATCTTTTATTGTTTTGTGTTGAATCCTCAAAGAATGGTTTTGTTTTTTTTTTATCTTTATTTTTGGTGAATATTATTCGAACTTGCCTAACCTGCAAGAAAACACCAGGATAGAGTGAAGTTGCCGCTGTAAAATACACCTGTCTTTTTAAAGAAGAAGGTAAATGACAGTTGTCAGGGTTTAAAACTAATGATCTGTTGATCTTCATAAATCCAAATGTGATTGTTTAACAAAGTCCCTAACATCTCACTTTTTCCACATTCAGATATTCACTTTATTGGATCCAATCTTATATCTTGATGCTGTTTGCATGGTTTATAGCTTTATTTTATTAGATGCATTAATATGGAATTGCATCACAATGATTATCATGTTTCTGGTTGCAAATACCAATACACAGACTGGAAAATAAGTTTATTTTTTCTAACACAACACTAATAGAGATGGCTTCACCATCCCTACCACAACAAATACAACCAACCCGTTTGTAATAGCCTTAATTCTTTTTTAATATGTAGACTAATGACAATGGACAAGCATGTATGGGTTACTGAAACTATTAAAATAACGTACTCTACTTGCAGTAATTAATGGCTACGCCCTTGGACTTAAGGCTGCATGCCTTTTGCAGTAACAGCTGGCAAACAGCTATCAGATTTGAGTCACCCTCTCCTCTGATCTCCACCGTGTGTGTATATTTTTGCGCGTGTGTGTGTCCAACTAGAAAGCCAATTTTGAGTGGCGTCCCTAGCCCGCAGCCAAGTGTCCACAGCCAAGGATCCACATTATCAGATGCAACTGCTGGCTGAAAATCCATTATTGGAACAATAACAGTAATTTCATTTTTCTATCCTTGTCAGCCACTGATAGATTTTGCGTCCTTCATTAGTGCATGGGTGCATCAAAGTCTCAGAAAGCAAGCTGGGAGGTGTATTATGACACAGAATATATCTTTATATAGATATATATACGTATGTACATATAAATACAACAGCAGATTTACATTGTCAGGTTTTTCCATTTTAGCTGAATGTTTAGCCAAGCTAGCAGTTGTCCCACCACATTGGTCCGAACAGAAATCTCTTAAAAGACATGCTGGATGGATTGCCATTGCACAGACATTATATTATTCTGACCGTGGTGACTTCCCATCATGACATTTTTGGTTTTAAGTGAAATGTCTTATTAACCATTTAATGGATTGCCATTATATTTTGTACAGACATTTATTTCCCCCTCAAAATGAATTATAATCGGTGTGGTGAACCCTTGAGTGTTTGAATTCAAGTCAACTCTTACTGATCACTCATCAGAGGCTCCAGTTCTCGCTCTTCTTTTTTTCCCCCGTCTCCTCTTTGTAATGCTGTTTGTGAAGTAAAGAACATTTCCCCACCAGCTCCAGTCAGCAGTCAACATTACAGCACGTGAACACCTGACAGTGTTTTGCTGCTGCAGTCAGGTTGATAAACAGGAATGAAGATAAATACACTTTTTAATCCCAGATGACTCTCCTCCATTACATATTGTGTGCCAACTTAAAACTAACGATGTTCCCACCAGCCTCACTTGTACTTTGTGTTTTGTTCTACTTAGTATTGCACGTTAAATTTGCCAAACATGTAAGAAAGGTCATTGTGAGCATGTTAGCATGCTGTATTTATACAGCTTCAAAGAGCGGCTAGCATGGCTGTAAAATCGTAGTTTTTGTCCGATGTTGAATCTCACGTTCCCCCACTCAGACATTCTGTTGCTCTGATCTGAACTTAACGTTTTCATACTTTCTGCATACTTTATGGTTATGTTTTATTAATATTTGAGTCACTGTCTGAAACAGCAAGCTAGAGGGGTGCACCGAATATGGTAGAGACAGTGTAGTATGATACTGTGAGACACTACTTTTCTTGTTTTTGCGACTCCAAGCTTAACACTGTCATGAGGTGTACAAAGATAACATGGTAATCACTAACATTATTGTCATAAACGCTTTAGTGATGCCTGTATCTGTGTCCTCCCAGGTCATCCTGAAAGACGTGGACTCATTGCTCTACGTAGATACCGATGTGCTCTTCCTGCGGCCCATGGACGACATCTGGAGTCTCCTCAAGTCCTTCAACAGCACCCAGCTGGCAGCGATGGCCCCAGAGCACGAGGTCCCAAAGATCGGCTGGTACAGCCGCTTCGCACGCCACCCTTTCTACGGCGTCACGGGGGTCAACTCGGGTGTCATGCTGATGAATCTCACGAGGATCCGCAGCACCATGTTCAAAGTAAGGTCAAAACAGAGTGGTGTTTGCTCACACTCTGACCAGCAGAAGGCTAAAGTGAGCTGCGATTTCCTCTTTGCATTCTGAAGGGTTCTTTTCGATGAGCTGAAGTCGCAGGCTGAGTGCTCTGAGTGGGCTGTGATTGAAGCTTTCTGATTACCACGGTCGCATCACAGACTTCTGCCCTCAGAACTCAATTTAGCAGCTCCCCAGCTCTCAACACTGCCAGCAGATTGCAATTGGAAGAGGGAGTGTAAATGTGCTCCTCCTTTGATGATGAAAAAATAAAAAAACGCCGCTCTTGTGCTGTTTGTGAGTGAAATATGGTTGTTGGTATTTCAGAACAGTATGATCCCCAGTGGCCTGTCGTGGGAGGATCTTCTACATCCACTTTATCAGAAGTACAAGAACCATATCACCTGGGGGGACCAGGACCTCCTCAACATTATCTTCCACTACAACCCAGGTACAGTCCGTGCTGCCTGTTTAACATGTCATCTTCAATGATCGTAACACATATTGTTATCACACTGAAACCATATGAAGCTTCTATCGAAGGCATAACCAGAATATCAAAGTGTTCATATAAATCCATTTTGAATTATTACTCTAGACACTTTCAACACAGCGGTTTCCCGCTATCAACATGTCCACATAAATTGTGTCTTATTGCACTGACAATAAACCAGTCTACATTATGACTCTGGATCGGTAAACACACAAGGCTGTGGCTGTAGGCAACAGCAGGCTTCAGCAGCAGACTGACTTCCAGCTGCAGCAGCCAGATGTGGGCATTAAGCGCTCAGAGCCAGCGGTGGAGTTGGCATCGCAAATGTTTGCTTGTGGAAAACACAACCAATCAATTGTTTGCTTTACACGGTACAGCTCTGAGCTCCCTGCTATCTCCAGAGAAATGCTCCAGCTGGTCCATAAGCATGGTTCTGACCTCTTTTTGCCTGTCCTGAAATCAGGGAAACACTAATGGATCAGGACACGATGGAGTTTAAAAATGGAAAAACGTCGGTATGTTTAAAGGACTGCAGCATGTGGCTAAAAATGAAAATCATATTTAAAGATGAATATCATAAAGATGTTAGCGGTACTGCTACTCTTACCAGGTCTTTTTGTTATTTTTAAAGAGAAAAAAATGAACAGATTAAGAACAGATTTTTTTTTTTCTTTTTCTTTTAAGTTTCTATTCTGTGATCATTGAGATTGAGAAGATAAATATCCTAGGAGAGAGAGAGAGAGAGAGAGAGAGATTTTTCTGTTCCCTCCACAAATATTCAGGATTGATAATAACGAGAATGTGTCACAGATGAGTGGCTCAATTTCTCCAAAAAGGAGCTTGGAGCTTATCATCGCTGCTGTCTTTGATCATTTAGCCCTGGGGCCCATTTATTATAATTGCAATATGATTCATGATTAGTGGGAATGACCATTTTGGCATCCTCATTTTCACTTTCGCTGAAAAAAAATATTGAAATCATAATGATGTGACCATCACTGGGGAGTTGTACTCAGTAAACACGTTTTCTTACACCCAGACTACAAGAGTTGAAGAAGAAGGTCTGTGCAACACTGCATTTCTTCATTATAACGCTGCTTTTCACACATTACAGCTTCAGCCATTTTCATATTGCACTTGGTCTTGTGATGATTAGATAACATTTTGATTAAAGCTGTATATTCATATTATTTGTTTACCTTTTTTAGCCTGATCACATACTGTATAAGGACCAAAACATATTAGATATACAACTGTATATAACAGGTTCAAGTGAACAAACACCTCTGTCCTTCTTCGTACATTTGATGTTCATACAAACAGCGTGCACACATCTCCACCTTGCAGCCGTCTTGTAATAAGCATAAGCCATTGAGCTGTTGTGCTGCAGCAGTTGGAAGTTGATTGCTTTGCTCAAGCGTGCCTCGCAGTGTCAACAACTTAGTGTGTTCTCAGACGTCTTCGCCGTCCTTTAGGTGCAAATAAATACATAGATGGGCAGAAAGAACCAGTCAAAACTGGCACACACCGTAAAGAAGAGGATGATGACATTTTCCTCACTCTGTTGCCAACCGGTCCGTCTTTCATCCTTTTCCTCTTTTTTTCTTCATATTGTTTGTGAGGCTTCTGTGTGGGACACGAGCCATCTGGAACAGAAATGGGCTGTGTGGCAGAAAAATGCCCCCGCCGTCACCACAGCCGGAAATATGTTTTGCACCTCTCATCTGTAGCCATGAAAAGAAAGAAAGAAAGAAAGAAAACGACTTTAGCTTTATCACATTTTGAACCATGAGGTGCAGTATACCGTACGAGGAACACACTACAACACGTGAACCTTTGAACCGACTGACCTGAAAAACTCTTACAGCCTACATTCTGGCTGAGGCGCTTTCATGAGATGGAATGGGGCTCTATCCTGGAACACTGTATCCGTTTTCATCTATACACTGTGGGACAACATATCCTCCTACTGCTGGTTGTTTGATCTCTACATTTTCCACAGTTTCGTAATGCAAATTCAGTTTGCGCTTCAAAAAACAAGTTCCCCCAGGCGTACAAACAACCGGCTGTGGTTCAGCGGGGATGGTGGTCACATTTTATGTCCCAACAAGCTGTTGCCTTTCTTTTAGAAGTTCCTAAAGTGTCCAACAAGAGATCCGGGGAGGCTGCTTTCTGTTTTTGTGGCCCTAAATTGCGGACCACCCTCCCCTTGGATCCTTGAACTGAAGAGGCACTTTGAATTTTTTTTTTGGTTTTCACACTAGGATCAACTTCAACCGGTGTCATTGTTGATGTGTTATTATATTGTTGTTATATTTATCTGATTGTGTTCTTTGGCTCTTTCTTTTTCTTGCTGTCCTTGGCAATCAAACTTTCAACCTACCATTCACCAAAGTGTCCTTTTAAACCCTCATATTTACTGTCCGTACTTAGCATTGTAATTCCATGAGATGCCATGTTTGGTCTAACGTACTGTATAGCAATGATGTGTGTTGTGTTTTTTTTTTTTGGTTTTTTTTTCCAGAGTGTCTCTTCATCTTTCCCTGCCAGTGGAACTACAGGCCAGATCACTGCATGTACGGCAGCAACTGTAAAGGGGCTGAGGAGGAGGGCGTGTCCATCCTCCACGGCAACCGCGGCGTGTATCACGACGACAAGCAGCCGGCGTTCAAAGTCGTTTACGATGCCGTACGTGATGTAGGTATCCCCATCAAATGTTTAAGCTCGGCTGACACAAAATGGCATCATAGGAAATGCTGCTTACTGTGGCCAAAATTACAATAACACCCGATTAGCTTAGACAGGAACCAGCAGCAAATGTTTTCATTCGCGTGTATTCACGACACAATTTGTGTTTTATCGATCAAAAATGACGACGGGAACAGAAACAGGCACATCAGTCAGGTGAGAGATGAAAGATTCAGATTAGGCGTAAACAGATCGTTTCACAGCCGACATTCCGACCTGTTGTAGCAGAGGAGCGCAGGTGTGCCTTAATCGCATTAACGGTGACTGCGTTCCATTTAGGTGTATCAGGTTCCAGATCTGCTGCTTTTATCCTTCGTTAATGTTATCAGCAGCACCTGTGCTTTTTCCTGCTATGGCAGAACAAAGTGCTGTAAATGAGGTCTACGGAGGCTGTTCACTGTGTTGGAAAAGTAACACAATGAATAGTATTATGATACATATATATATCACATAATTACTGGAGTAATAAGCCCAGTAAATACGGCTTTGAAGGCCAAATTATGTCTGTTAATAATAGCTTATTTTCCTTCTCGGCTCAAGCTCATTCACACCATCTATATATGGGCAGTGTGAACATACGTGAATTATAGTGGAGCAAACACGCTCACATTTCAGTGAACACACTTGTTTACTATTTAACCAGAGTCTGTATAGAAATCTGAATTTCTGTCTGTGCTGAAACATTTAGCCTAGCTTAGCACAACGACTTGATGAAAGGGAAAACTGCTCGCCAACACCTGAGAATCTACTGATATCAATCCTTTCATCTGACTCTAGGTAAAGCTCAGACGCCTATTTGCAATATGTTGGGCTGCTCCTTTAAAGGGTAGCTGCACAAATTTTACACATTTAAAAGGGTAATGTGAGAAAAGTATTATAAAGCCGGGGGGAGGCTGCATGTAATCTGATGAATTGCATCCAGTGATGCCACTGAGTCACTTCATTGCATTGTGGGTGATGTAGGAACCAGGTTTCGATAAGCAGTCCACTTGTCCAGGATGGCACTTCCAGAACCGGGGAAAATTCCACACATTCTTCTTCCTTTTCAAAACCTGTCGACTACAGTACCCAAAATGCAATTTATCCCCTAAGTGACATCACTGGAGGCAATTTATCAGATTACATGCAGATTCCCCTGGAGCCACAAAAGGCTTTATACGGCTTCTTTCAAATAGGCATTAGTACTCCCCAAGATCTGTAAACACGCTTTAATGTGTAAAATGTGTGTACTTACCCTTTAATGACTTTGGCTCAGTAGAAGAGCAGCTTTGTGTATTTCTCCCCGTGATGCAGATTGGCGCTCGCTTGCATTAAACAATCTGGGTCAGTTTTTAAATTTAGAATTTGTTTTCTCCGGCAGCAGAGTCAGTCATCCCCTGCTCCGCTGAGATAAGCCTCTTAAAGACGAGCCGGGTCGTAATTTATGATTAATACAGAGCACCAGCACCTCACCCCACCCCTGCCGACACGATTTGTAAATACCATTTAGTCTGTGTGATGTGTTCCATTAAAAAACGATGGAGCTGAAATAGCTGTGGGATCAGAAGTGACACAGGACGATGTCTCTGTTTCTGCAGTATCCCTTCGAGGACAACATGTTCCAGTCGCTGTTCTACCCCATCCAGACCAAGTTCCTGGACACGGTCAACACGCTGTGCGGGCGGATTCCTCAAGTCTTCCTCAAGCAGATAGAAAAGACCATGAGGAAGGTGTTTGAGGACAAAGTGGTCCGACACGTCAGAAAGCACAAATAACTGATGGGAGAAACGGACTCCCTGTTTTATCCGACAACACAGAGGACCATCTCGCTGTGGATTGTGTGTCACACCAGCCTCTCCTGGACTGAACTGTCGGCTCTGCGCTCGTAGCACATAACACTTCCTTGAATGGTCTTATGACCGTGATGATCCTCCAGTGATGGGGTGGGTAATAGGCCTATATATACAGAGAAGCATACAGTGCTGGTCAGTGATGCCGTAGAATAGGTTCGCCTTACTGCCACCTTAAACCTTTCACATCCCAGTCATGTACGGCGATGAAACGTTGGACAGCTGCGGTGCAGAAGAAAAGACTGCATGAATTATTATTATTATTATTATATTTTTTTTTTAATCAAGAACTATGAAAGTATCAGCTCTTCATCTCAAGTGTAGGCTGAAATCAAAAAAAAAAATTGAAGGGGTCTCGCAAATCCTTTATTTTCTTCCTCACAAACACGGTGAACTCGAGTCAACTTTGGACTTTGGAAAGCTTTTACTGCTTCAAGTGGTAGAATCATGAACCACGTGAATGTTTCACCAGCCTGCGTGAGCGAGGAGGGATTGCCTTGTTCTCGGTCCGTCTGCAGCTGCCAGACGCCACTGACAGTATTAAACACGGCACAGAAATAAAGAGGAAGTACCGACTTTAATGTCGCGGGTGCCGAATGTGAAAATGCACTTTCAGAATGATATTAGGGCTGGATGGTTGTCCGTACGCAACACGTAACGCGTTTAGATGCTGCGCTGACCGAGTCAATCAAAACCAAAAGTGCTAGCATGTAGAAGGTAGCGTCGTGCCACAGCTGATCGTGTGCCATATAAATATCCATGTCTGCCATGTTTACTGTTACAAGAAAGTGAGCGATGTAGATGTGTTTGTGTGCGTGCGTGCGTGCGTGCGTGCGAGGCGGTATCTTAGTCTGTAATGTGATGTGAGGTCCTGCTGTGAACACACGAGTCACACGTTTGAGCAGCAGAACTTTCGATGTGGTGTAATGATCTAAATATATCATTCCAGCTGGAAACTGAAAATGGCTGTACAGTCAACTCGTGTTTCTAAATAAATCAATGCAATCTACCGAGTCTCATTTACTGTGTCGCACCGAGGAGTTCCTTTGACATAAGCATCTGTGTCTGGTTTCATACTCTACTTAATGTGGTAACTTAATCATTTGCTGGTTCATTTGAAACTGGAATTTATGTGTTTCACCCATGGCTTTGTTGTTTTAAGAAATTTGAATGTTCAAGGGGGGGGGAACGGCAGATTAGCAAAAAAAAATAAAAAATACCGCAATAGAGTGAGAGCACGGGGGAACGTCGTCACACTGTTACTAGCTGCTGCTTACTTCTCTGGAAGGACAAGCGTTTGCTCTGTTGTACATTTCCAGCTTGTTATGACTTCTTAATGTTTGTCCAATAAGTATGTTTGTAGAGCACGGTCACAAATTCTCTGATTCCAGCTCCTTGACTGCGAATGTTTTTTTACGGTTTCTTTACTCCGCTATGACAATAAACCGATTATCTTTGGGTTCTAGACAAAACGAGACATTTGGGGACGTCACACCGCCAGGAATGCCGACAGTTTTGCCCGTGCCCAAGGCGAGACGGTCTCCATTGGCTCACCCAGCATGTTATTTGTAGGGTCAAAGGGGGGCCTTTTATTGGGCCCCGGACAACTGAGCTGGTGTGTGGTGGCCCTGACCACTTTAATTGATTAGCTGGGAAAATAACAGACAGATTAATCGACAGTGACAATAATCATTAATTGCAGCCCTTTACAGCAACATAACACATGACTGATGATTTTCCAACAGCTCTGGTCCCTTGGGTGGGCGGTCGGATGGTGAAGGGTGCAGTAGTGTACAGAAAGATGCATATCTATATATCATATCCTCACACATTGTGATGCATGAAAGAACTATACATCTTTTGCATTTTGCTGTATAGATACATCAACACTTCATCCCACCGTTTAATTCACGCATTGTGGTATTGTTAATGATTTCATCGATTACTACTGTACTTTTCTCTCCGCACGGCTCTGTTGCTCTTCCCGGCGCAGTGCCCTGTCTGTCTGTTGCTGAGCAGGCAGTGACCTCACGGCGCCATATTAAAATGCTCCCTCCTCTTTGCCTGTGAGATCGTAGCTTAGCAGCAGCAGCTAGCCGCCAGTCTGCTTTTTTACATCCACAAGGCTGACAGAGGGCAACGACGTGATGGAAATTGACTCGCTGCAAGAGGCGCTCAGAGGTCACTTCAGTTTGTTTCGATAGTTTATGTGTTAATTAAGACCACGTGCTATTCGTGCGCTTCCGCAATCGGTGTATTATAAAAAATAAACGGATTGCAGCTCACACGCTAACGTCGCTAGCTAGCTAGCGGCTACACCGAACAAGCTAACGCTAACATTACCAGCGTTTTCACGGAAATGGTTAGCTGTCTGTCCAATTCATTAGCCGGGCAAGAAAGCTAACTAAAGCACGGTGCTCTTTTTGTTCGTTTTGTCGAGCTTACATCTATTGTACCTCAGTATTTGTCAACTTGCTGACAGATATTTTTGACTGAGATGAAGTAACTGGCCAGTGTCACCGGCTACTGGTTGACGACTGTGTGCCGGCTACGCTGTTGCGGCTAACTTAACATGCTAACCAGTGCGCTAAACTTTAGCTAGTTATGCCTAGCAAGCGAACTAGCTAGACATATAGCATCCGCTAGCCCGCTAGCGCTACGTTATGTAAATAGCTAACGTTAATTAGACAAAAGTGTCGTCAGAGACCCGCTAACAAGCTTCATTTAGTTGGCTAAAGTAGGTTATCACAGCAGGTACCTAAATCGCACCTGTTCTGTAACAGTTAGCTGATCAAAACTGGAGGTTAAGTTGGGTTCAATGAAAGCCTGTTCATGTGAACAGCCTAGTACATAACGTTCTGTCACTGTATGTTTGGTCAAGCCGTGGTTTATATTGTCTCCACAGATTTCGACAAGAAAGCAAAACAGGAGCCATGTCCTCTGCTGGAACAGTTTCTATGTCATATTGCCAAGACTGGAGAGACCATGTAAGTGAACATTGCAGGCCTGATAAATTCCCCTTTCATTACTACTTAGCACATACAAAGACACACTTTGTTGTGTCTGTAATGATGTTTCTAAACAGATTATACTTGTATCCAAACCGTTTGTAAATGTGCAGTGAAGGAATCATTCTATACAGACTTCAGAGTATTTCTTTCTGGGCTTGTTGTGCAATTGGCATGTAAGTGTGACTGTATTTTCTTCTGAAACCATAACCTGTTCAACATCTACTCTTAGTATGACTAATTTAGCCAGCTTTTCCTGTATTTTAATTTGTCATCTTCCTCTAGGGTTCAATGGTCTCAATTTAAGAACTACTTCCTGTTTAAATTGGAGACGGTGATGGATGACTTCAGAGCCTCGGCACCTGAACAGAGAGGTCCTGCAAATCCCAACGTGGAGTCAATTCCATTTGAAGATATGAAGGAGAGAATCCTGAAGATTGTGAAGGGGTACAATGGGTAGGTGCTAATATATATGTATATATACTAGGGATCTCCCGATCCGATCTGCAGGATCCACTGATCGGGGATCTGCAATTTTGCAAGCCTGATTTTTTTTTTTACGGCAGCACAATTTGTGGCAGAACTCAGACATGTCCGTAACATTACTCTGGCAAACCTGTGGATCAAATGTCTGCAGTGTGGAAATAAGTTAAATTAGAAAGCGAAAGCAGTCCAACGGTGACATGTAACATCTGCAATACGACCGTTTCGCGAGGGGGTAACAAAAGAGCTGCATTTAATACTACTCATTTGATACTACTCATTTGATACAATAAAATATTACAGAGAAGGTAATTAAATTAATGGCTCTGGATAACTAGCTCATCCCCGTGGTAGAGGATCAGGGTTTTCTTTTTCACCAGGAGTTTTTGAATCCCCGGTATGGCCTACCATCTCTGCATTACATTACATTACATTGATTCCACTTTCGTGTTATAATGTACCGGTATGCGCACTAGTTTTGTGGGTCTCATACAGCAGAGCATGTAAAACAAGCAATCGAGGAGATGTTGAACGCGTGTGGAATAGACAAGCACTGTGTCCATGTCATTTTACATGACAATGTAAGGAATATGAAAAAAGCAATGGATGATGTGGAGGTACCAAGCGTGGGCTTGGTTCAGGCCACGTATCGGATCGGGACTCGGTATCGTCATTTACTAAATATTAAAGGACTCGGATCAGGGTAAAAAAAACCTGATCGGGACATCCCTGATCCATTAATGCAATGCCTCACATGTTGGTGTCACCAATCTCAATTACTTAAGCTCACTCTAAGTTATTGTGCTGATTGTCTATTGAATAGGTAGTAGGACTGGAATTTTAGGACACTTAATAATTTGGGGCTGTATCAAACTAGATTGTGGAACTTGGATATGATGCACATAGATTGAATTTAGAATGAATATACCGTGTCCAAAAAGGACCTGACAACAGTCAGACATGGTTTGAAATATAGACGACAAAACATGTGCTAATGTAGTGCATTTCTGTGCATGTATATGCTAGTGCTGTGCGATATGGACAAAATGTTATATCTTGATATAGCTAATTTTATATAACGATATATAGTATTTTTTCTTAGAAATCAATCACATCTCAGCACTATTTTTGATAACCATGTGAGTGAAAGACAAATGAATGGCACTTTCTCCTTTTATTCCTGACTTTTTGCAGGACTGTCACAGCAAATAAGAATTTGTAAACAAAAACTATTCCAAGCTTTTATGTAAATATAAAAAAATGAACATCTTTTTCCGGGTAGGACAGTAGGCCTACTGTTTTTCATGCCGTGTCTTTAAGTGGTAGAAAAGATTAGATGTGTGCGAGTCGCTAGTAACAACTTTTGTTTGCAGCATGTTTTGCAGATTACCGTTGTATGGTCGGTGTCTGACTTTTTAAACCCAAGCCAAAGCCAAACGATGGAATTCCGGTTCCCCCTTTTCACCAAATCTTCTTGGGGTTCTGCTTCTGTATCCGCATCTGATGTAACGTTACTAGTAATGTTATTTTCGTCTTTCATTGCGCTCTCTTCCGTCTCTGCCATGCTGCTTTGCCTCTGTCTACTCCCGAGCGACTAGTGCCGTAAACGAGTCCTTGCGGGTGATGTAAAAATTCTACCACAAAGCAGTAACGTTGCTGCAGTTACATTCGCCTTCATACAATGAACTTGTTTTGAACTCAAAATTTGGATAGCCAACGGTCATTCTGACGTTGAGTTGTGCTTTACACGGCATATTAAATCATAACCGTAGTGTACGTTAAAGTTAGTGTAGCAACAGTGCTAAACAAGTAGCCTACACGTTAAAATTACAATATAAACAACAGAGGGTTATATCCTACGGTAGACATTTTTATATCGCACTACGATATATATCGTAATATTGCACAGCTCTAGTATATGCACCTTTTTAAATCGTGTGTAAACCTGCTAATAATCTGCAATTAACACCTTTCACATTTCCAGTGAACGAGTGTGCCTTTCTGTTTTTTCCCCCTTTGATTCGTCATCACCAACGCGCTGTAAAAACAGGGAACAGTGGAAAGCAGCAGATCATATAACTTATCAGAGTACATCTAGAAGACATCAAGCTTGTTTTGAAATGTCTTTATAATATTCAGATTAGACAGACTGATAACGGAAGTTGCTTAAGAGTGAGACCGTTGAGAGTTAAGAGTGAGCCAGCAGCCTGAACTTTAACACATGTCTTGGAATCGCGCTTGAGAAGGAGAATTGGCGTGTTCACCCGGGTGTTGCGTTCACATCGCAGCCGAGCTGAGCTAGACGTGATAAATACCCATAACTATTGTTATTGTATTGTACACATTCACATTGCATACAAATCCAGATGTTGGCGAGTACAAGTGGTATGACATTGACAGTACCAGTGCGTAGATGGAACGGGGAGGCAGATTGAGCAAGTCATATTCCCCATGATCAGCACATGCCATTAATGGGTGATGTATAGCTATACATTGTGTCCCAAATTGTGTGGCAGTGTCATTATATTGAATACTTTTTTTCCAAATATGTATATTTGATGTCGGTTGAGTAATTTTATTTTTTTTTGTGTGTGTGTCACCGATACAGCAGGAATTTATCCTAAATGATCATTTTTACTATGTAGTGCATTATATTTACCCCGTTTTTTCTGAGTGTCAGAAATCATGGCGTTTATGCCCTCAAAATGTCCACAATGGAACAAGTACCAATCCATTAATGCAATGTGTCCCATGTCAGTGTCACAAATCTCAATTACTTAAGCTCACTGCAAGCTGCTGTGCTGAGTGTCTATTTAGTGGCTAGTAGGATTGGAATTTTATGACACTCAATAAGATTCGATGCGTTTATTTAATTTGGTAGTACACTGTATATCTGTTTTGGAGTATTGGTTGGACAAAACAAGGCGCATGAAGATGCTGATTTGGGCTCTTGGAGTTTGAGTAATATATTAAATTGGTAAAAGTACCTCAAACACAATTATTGACATCACCATGCTATAGTAATATACGTTTATATTAAAAATATTTTCCCATTCTAGTGATGTTGATGCACAACTTGGCTGCAATTTCTCCTCTAAGCACTGTCCCCGAGTACTTCCCAAATTCACCAAATAAAAACATGAAACAAAATGTTAGGGAGCATTTTCTTTATCAAAAATCACCCAAATGACATTTGGTGGATATCGAATATTTTCTTTTTTGTCTTTCTCAATTTTAGAATTCCATTTACGATCCAGCGCTTGTGTGAGCTGCTCACAGAACCTAAGAGGAACTACACAGGAACAGATAAGTTTCTCCGGGGGGTGGAGAAGGTGAGTCCTCAGCAGTGTGGCTGTTGTCCATAAATTGTTAATCTGCGGACACCTGCTTTTACTCATTTGGGAATTTTTGTTTCCTTCTAGAATGTAATGGTGGTCAGCTGTGTCCACCCAACCTCAGAGTAAGTGTCATTTTTATTAATATTGTTTTAGAATAACTTATAATGTTAACTTAATATGAAGTTGACTGTATTAAGAGTATTGTTTTTCTGAACTTGCTTGTGCAGGAAAAATGGATGCAGCGCTGTCAACCGAATGAATGGAGTGATGCTTCCTGGGAACACATCTGCTTTTACAGAAAGGTCGAGCTTTGGACAGATGAAGTCCTGAATTCACATACATTATATTAAACCAGCTAATCATTTTCATTGTTATAATGTGTTCTTTTGTCCATTCCTTGTCCTTTTATCAGGAAAGTGAACGGTCCTGGAACTCCTCGGCCGCTGAACCGACCAAAGGTGTCTCTTGCCAACTCACTAGCAGCTAACGGCCTGCCCGACAGCACAGACAACAAAGACCTCAACACAGAGCAAGAAGACGACAAGGACTCAAGGTATGTCAGAAGCTATAACACACCAGAGACTCTGTTCTCAATGTTGAATCTGAACTCAGTGGAAAACTTTCATCTTTATCCCCCATTTCTTCTTTGTCAGTGAGGTTTCAGCGTCGGGAGGTTCCCTGGGGAGCTCGCTGAAGAACAAACACCCAGACGCAGAAGAGGACATGGAAGCCGAGCAGCAGGAGGTGAAGAGACTCAAGTTCAGCAAGGATGAGGAGGAGGACGAAGATGAGGAGGACGAAGAGGAAGATCAGGAGGTGGACACACTGAGGCCTTCACACGCCACCTGCCTCTCAAAAGAGGCAGAAGCCATGGTCCAGGAGGAAGAGGAGAAGGTCGAGTACAGCAAGGAGAATGAAGCCTCCAGCAGTGCTGCTGCCACTGAAGACCAAGGTAGATTATATTAGTGGGAATGTATTATGGGCTGTTCAGGCTACACGTGGAAAAGAGTTGGGTAGGAAAGATATGATAAACAGGCTTCAATGTTGCATACTGAACTCAGTCACCTGTTTATTAGGCGCACCGAGCTAAAACTAATGGAGCCTGATATAACTTCCCTGCAGTAGTTTTCCATTCAACTCTGTGGTTAATTTGGAGGTTGCAATTTGTATTGCTGTTTAATTGTATTGCTTCACAGTATTTCTATTGTTTTGCCCCACCTGTTTGTGTTATAGGCTAAATAACAGACACCTGGCTGTAATATAATACAGTTCAACAGCAGAACCAACTGCAGCCTCCTAAATGACCATAAAGTTGAATCACTACATCTCTAAAACAGTTCTAACACAAATTATTGTGTATTACCTTCATGAAGTCAAGATTTATTGCAGGCCTGTTATGTTAGACTGCATTCGTTTTAGATTTGTCTAGCTAACAATAAACTAATGTTGAACATTTGGAACTGGCATGTCAGTGGTGTACAACATTTCATCAGAAAATCAGATCTGCATAATAAGATTTTTCAGTGGCTCAGAAGCTCTCTAATTATTTTCCAAGTTTGTAAACATGCATCAAAACAAGGGAGCACCACTAAAGGGACTGGAGCTTCAGCAGCATTACTTCAGCTTGTTTTCAAGGAAAATGTGTTGCACTGTAGCTCTATCATCTGACAGTGCGTTGCAGCTCATTACCAGTTGGGCTGAAAAATTGTTTCTTGTATTGAAATGATCATTAATGTCTTTATCTGCCCTTGGATAAGTAAATTGGACAGTTTGCCAGAAAGCTGGGTAATTCTCACAGAATTAGATGTCTTTCTTTAGTCTGAATCAGTTGACAAGCTGTGACTTTATAAATCTGTCAGGTTGTTATTGCAGCGTTCCACAACGACACTATTCCTAGCTAAGACTTGGCTGTGACGCACTCCGCTGCAGTTGAGGACAGACTCATTCCAACCAGTGTTTTCAGTGTTTTAACATACATATGTTTGCTTAAGTTCACAGAGAATTGGCACTCTGTCAAAACGAGCACAAGCTCAGCTGTGACTGTGGGTTTCTCTCCTATTGTGAGAAAATGTTCCAAATAAAAGCCACTTCATCAGGTATTAGTCATGGCATCTGTGTCAGATGGACATACGGATGGTTGATGGCAAGCACGTTATTTGCATTCACACTGATTCGCTCGATCAGTTGCAGGTGTGAACCAGGTTGTGTAAAAGCCAGGCAGATGAGATAGCTATCATGTGAGAGGCATATTTCTCATGATTCTGTAATATATTTGTCATATTCTCAATTTAAAGTACTGCACTGTGATGTAAATTTAATCTAGTCTCTACAATAATGAAAGGAAACATTGAATCCTTTTTGTAAACGTATGTGAGCGGATGTGACAAGTTCAGTTGAATGACAAATTTAGTAGTGTGTGTGTGTGTGTGAAGGCAAGCAAACCAATCATTCATCCGTCTGAAACTGAAAGATTTGGGTCATCTTGCAGTCTGAAGAGGGTTCTGACACAACATTGAACATACTCTGCTGTTTGTATTAAAACCCCTGTTTCTGCTTGTTCACCACAGAACCAACGAGCAGCACCCAGGCCGAGGCGTGTGCAGGCTCAGGTCAGGAGGTCGAGCAGGACGAGAGGGAGGTGCCATGTGGCTCCCAGGAGGAGGGCAGTGACATGGATCAGACAGAGCAGCAGGCACCCGCAGGCGTCCTGGAGAGCCCCGAGACCAGCAGGGACAGTGAGGAGAGCAACAGTGACCCAGTCAGCAGCAGCAGTAGCAGCAGTGGTAGCAGCTGTAGCATAGAGGAGAGTGCAGAAGCAGCCAGAGAAGACGTAGCTCTCACTCCCTCCAGCAGTACGACTGAAGCTCCTACAGAGGGCGCCATGGATAGTGCCACCTTGAACACTGGGACCACTGAGGAGCCCATGGAGCAGGACTAGACTGAAGGCCCCCTTGCAGCCATGTGTGACCATAAACCAGCTTGTCCTTGAATCCAGCTTGACTGTCACTGGGAATGAGGATAACTGCACCTCGTACACAAGACAAACGCCTCGTCCCGCTTTTGGACACTCCTCCAAAATGGCTACCTGGCATTGATGTGGGCATACAAATAAATTTGAAATTTGAATATTTTTTTTTTTCTTTTTAACTGGAATATTTTATTGCTCTTGTTATCCTCTGTTTTTAAGTTTCCCTTCAAAGGGGTTGGTTTCAGCTGCCTTGAGATTCCAGGCTGGATTTCTTCTTCTTCTTCTTTTTTTTTTTTCTTTTCTTTTTTTTGTAGGCAATGGGGTTGTTCGGATGCTGGGGTGGTCTGGGTCTTTTCTTATGCCACTCACTCCAACCATTGGATGTTGTGACAAGATTGGTAGTCTACGTTTTGTACCCTTTAAGCCCAGTGTACCACACTACCAGGGTCAGAACAGAGCCATACCAGCCCCTCATTATTTATGAAATGATATGAGCTGCCACCACCATCTCTGTACCTGACTGGAGCTCATGTAAAAATGTTCTTTAGTCCAGCGATCAGACGTAACACCCCACCACCACCATGTTGCTACTCCACCAAGCTCTACCTGGCTGTTGAGAACATGCGTCATTTTAAAATGAATTTCTGTCTTTTTGAGATGGGAGGCTGTTTTCTTTCCATTGTGTCCTTACATTATTTTAACCATATCTTTTGCAATGATACACTACCAATCCCACTGAACAATACTATGACATGCTACCTTGTAGAGGAGTCTTCTGTAAAATGATATATTTTGGATGCATAAAAACCACCATAATTTATATGATCATTTCAATTCAATGAGTTATTTTGGAGTATGTTTTTGTTTCGTCTGCCAGTTGTAGTTTCCAAAACCAGCTGTAAGTACAAAGATGACTTCTGCTTTCTTTGTATCGTGATGTCACCATGTTGTCTCACCGACCGATATCCAGAGCAGTTTCTGGTTCCAGTTCTACACCTGTTTCTGCAGCTGTACTTTTTGATATTTAGAATTTTAAATTTCTGTAAAGTAGATTTTTGTAGATTGTAATACAGTATGTGTTCACTGCCTTTGTGAAACCATATATTATTGTATAATTTCTGTGTATACTCTGAATGCATTTGCTTTCAGTGCGGTATTCAGAAACAGCAATAAATGTTAACATTTTTATGTGTGGTGGTCTTGACTACTTTCACACAGCACCTCATTCTGTTCACTTATTACTTGTTCGAGCAGGCAGGGAAACACAGCTGTAATTAATAACTTGTAATTATGGCTTTATTCCATCTCACGATTGACGGCCCTATTACAGCTTATGCTGCCTTGAGACTGGGATATTAACACAATAGATCTGGTAATGTCTTTTTTTTGTGTGTGTGAATGAGAACAATATGCAGACAGGTTTCAGAGGAAAAATGTTTCAGAATTACTCATTTATTACACTTTTAATTTCAAAAGAAAAGGTGATCATTTAGGAAGATGTTTTTTTTTAAGGATTCTGACAGTGAATAAAGAATGTTGCATATAGACTGAAGTTGCATCACATATTCAAGAGTGCAGTCATCTGGATTATCATACTAATAGACTATATTATGCTATATACTACTGTAGAGTAGTCAGAATTAGCAGACTAAACAACTCATATTTCAGAGTTAAAGCTAAGTTACTGTTTCAATACAGTTAACAGGATAAATGTTCTGTAAAATTTGGAACTGTGCTTTAACGTTGCTAGTTACATGTGTACTTTTCCTGCTATAAGTACAAAAAATGCCATGAAAAAGACATAAAAACTGTCTTTTTTCTTTTGGCCCCAGCCTGTCGACCGTAACACAAAGCTCTGCTGTGCACCAGTTCTGCTCTGCATACTAACTGTGTATAGTACACCACCAGTGTACTTATTGCATTCACATGAAATGCAGTAAGTGTTTCAACAGACTGCAGATTTGAGAGAACACGACTGCCAATTAACAAATCTCATAAGCAAAAGCAAAGTGTTTTTAGAAAAATGCAACACCTACTTTGTGTTTTCCAAGAGTTTTCTCAGGCTGTCACTATGTTAATGTGGTCTGGAACTGAGACCGCCAAAATACTGTGTACATGTTAATTGCAGCCTGAGTGTATGTTGGTCTCTGATGAGCTGGCTCTACGGTGTCTGGGTCCTGAGCAGCAGGACACACATTTTTGCATGTCACAGCTGGAGTAGCAAAGGTGGCAATAACCAAATAATGAAATGCAGTCATCATGAATATTTACACCTGCGTCTGACAAGTTATTTCGCCGTATTAATCCTCGTGCACTCTGTCAGTTGTGGAAGTGTTTCTATTAGTTTTGGTGTGGGTAAGCACATCATTTCCCCTCGGTAAGAAGGCAGCCCCAAAAAAGCTTGTGTGCAGTGAAATGTTGCGTAACGCAGGCATTAATTATCTACGTTTAAAAAGAAAAACATCATGTGCGGGTAGGATTTTGTCTAAAATACAAATACAGATCCCGTCAGCACCACTGCTGTCCTCCATGTCACATACTGGCGGTCAAATGAAGCTCGATTTGACAAATGATGACACCAGCCTGTTTGACCCAGTAGTGAAGCAACGCAAACTTTCTTCTGTAGAATCTCACCATCTGTTGTGGGCCTCTGATCATCGTCAAAACATGCTAGGGGAGCGAACCTTTGCCTGTTAAATAAAGACGGCCTTTCATGTCAATTTGTTCAGCAAAGCTCCTAAGATGTGTTCCTGTGGGGTCAATCCACAATATGGTCCGTCACTGCCGTCTTTTCACTGCTGAAATTTGCCCGGGCTCCCCGAGGAAATAAAGCTGCATTCATCCACGCGGCACTGTTTAAACGGCGCGGCTCCTAAAAGGCTGGTCTCCAGGGAAACAAATGCCAGGTCAGGAGGGATATTAAAAGCAGCTTGACACCGAACGATATTTAATCTGACCCCTCTGTGGCTTTCTGAATGGCAGATAATGTGTACACAGGAGGGACGGCTTAAAGGTTTCATGGACTTCTGTCTTTTTAGTCAGCGGTCTGCGAAAAATGTCCAGTCGTCTCTTTTTTACTGAATCTCGGTTCCTCCTCAGTTTGTATGTGTGTCAGATTTCGCTTCGGGCTCCCAACTGATATCTTTTGCCTTCTCCTGTATCTTCAGGCGTGGGGAGCAGGGCTCTATTAGCAGGGGAGAAAAAAAGAAAAAAAAAAAAAAAGGTAAATACACAAGCTTGTGATGAGAAAAGCCGCCTCTGGGTAACCCGAGAAGCGGAGAAAAAAAAGAAGAAAAAAATCAAATTAAAGTGAAAATGAAAGAAAACACACGGCGGGGCTGTATCTTAGAAGTGCAGCAGCATCTCCTGATGCATTCCACTTTTTCAGAATCATTTGGAAGCTGTTCTTTGCTCACATTTCTCTTTAAACCCCAACAGTCCAACTGCAGTAAATTGGCTGTAATTATAAAGGTGACAGCTGAGGTCAACCCTCTGATCAAACAAGTCTGTAAAATTACTATGAAATTAAACTCTTCCTCATTTCACGTCTGACCCTCCTTGAGGCCCCCCGACGGACCACTGGGGGCCCCTGGACTGCTCTTAAAACCCACCGGGCCTCTGTTCACGGTTATATTAGAGTTTCATGCTTCGCCGCCCGCCTCAAGAGGAGAACTTTTTAAATGGATCTGTGGTCAGCAGCGGCGCGCAAGCCAAATCAAACTAATTGTCAAGTTGAGGGGGAAGCACTCGCGCTCGCACTCGCCGACGCTGACGGGATTAAAAGAAGAAATTACATCGAGTCTTAAGAAAAGTCATTATAACACGGGAGTCGCTCTTTTGGTTCAAGTGCATCACTTGTGAGATTGGGGCATGTTAAGCGGTTCAGCAGGATTCAGAGGTCACAGATGGGAGCTGCAGCAGCGCCTCTCTGGCGCCGCACGCAGTCTCCGTCTGATCCAATAGAGGGTGATGTTTA
>OMLP01043645.1:0-15333 GCA_900302685.1 Spondyliosoma cantharus | reverse complement strand
CGTCACTCGTAAGCTCCAGTTCCAGCTCTTCATCACGCTTCATGTTAGCTGTGACAGTGGCATCAGCACTGATTGAGGGGACAAGAAGTTGGACCTGCAGCATACCTTCCTTCATGGCCTTCAGACTGAAAAATGCATCAATCAGTTAGCATACTCTCAATTATGAGGGTCGTATTAATTTCATAACATGAGGATTTATGGTTGATTTCTTACTTGGCACGGCCAACCAGGGAGAGCTGAGGGATGTTCTTGTTAATTAAGTCAAGAGAGATGGAGTGAGTTCCCTTGCCCTTGGTGTTTCCATCAACAACACCCAGCCTGAGTCCAGCCTCAACATCATAGTCAGGAATCTGGATGTCGGCGGTGATGACATTCCTCCTTCTGTTGTATTTCATGATGGCTCTAGCTTCAGTAGGCTCTGCACCTGTTGTTGGTCAATCAATAGACATATTTCTCCTTTAAACTCAAGAGCTTTTACAAATTGAGTTAGTAATAAATCAGACTTAATTTTCAATGTTCATTACCTTCAGCCCTCAGAATAAACTTCACAGAGTCAACCTTCTGCCTCCCCTCTTCTCCTTCCCTGAGGAGCTCGTAGGCAACAGTAGCTGTGTACTCAGTGACTTCACCAGTGGGATGGAGTTCAACAGCAAATCTATTTAGAAAAAATTTATCAGCGGTTTGTCACAGGTAAGTAATTACCAACAAGGTGCTGGTGGTTTATAAAGTTTTTCTCACTTGCTGTCTCCAGTGAAGGGGAAGTAGGGGGCTGTCTCCTGAGAGAAAGCATCAATGTACTGCAGAGCAGTGCAGTATTTCATTCCAGCGAAGACAGGAGTGCATTCACTAACATCAACTTTGTCTGTCACCATAGGGGGGATGGTTTTCACCTCTGATCCAGTCACTGACACCAGTTTGTTTCTGAATTTTAAATACAGAAAATTTAAAATGTGACTTTGGCTGTTTTCAATTGAACATAGAGAAGTTGAAATTATATCAATCAGAGACACAACACATCCATATGTGTCATGTTTCCATGAGTCCATGATTACACAGTAAAATTGTTGCATTGCATTTTTCAACCTTCCTTTATCACTTGCTTAAAAAATGCATTAGAAGCAGAGGTGCACAGCAGCTTCTGGATTGGAGAATATTGCATAATATCTGAAAGTTTTGCTTCAACTTACGTCATTTTGATGAGCTTTGTAGGACTCATTGGAGCAGGGATGGTCAACTTGACATTGTCACGTTCAAAGGAGATCTTGGCACTGAGCCCACTTTCGTGGAAAATGTTGGTGTGCATCTCTAATCCAGAGCTGACATATTCAGGCATGTGGGAGCCAACCTGGGTTACAAACTCAATGCCAGCAGAGGGCATGAAGGTAACTTCGCTCTGTGGAAACAGACATAGGTAACTTGTTGTGTTGTTTCTGTATAATAGAGAACCATACAGTTGGGTGTAAAATATATTTTAAAGAGAATTTTGAAGATAATCACCATGTCAGGAGCAATCTTAAGTCCTCCCTTGATGCCAGGGGTGAAAGTACCAGACAGTGCAATCCTCAGAGGCACACCAGTGATAGTAGGCAGGAAGAATTCATTATCCATGAAGATGTAGTGGGCAAAGATTGTGTTGTCAGCCTTGGTCATCAGGGCCTTCATTATCTGTGGTAAATGAATATAGACATATGACATCAAAAAAAGGAATATTCTCAATGAATGTATTGTATTCAATGTGTTTTCTCTTCGTAAATAACTGATAACTTCCTTACATCAGTTGGGAACATCTTGAACATGCTGTCAATCATCATGGCAGCAGAGTAGGCCATCTCCTCCATTTCGTTGGTCCTCAGATATCCCAGCTCATTTCCCAAAAGTCTCAGATAAACCATTGCCTCAGGAGACTGTGCTGTCTTCAGTTCCCTCACAAGTTTGTTGAGGTTACGTCCAATGTCCCTCATCAGGTTCTGGGAAGCCTGAAGAAAGATGCATGCTGTATTACAAGATTTTTCTTTTCTGGAGAAGTTGATCATTCAGTGATCACAGTGGTTTTTAGTCTGATTAATGTTTACATGGTTTGAGTACCTGTCTCTTCATTCTGTCTCTCTTCAGAGCAGGCAGCATGTTCTGCAGGATCTCATTGAGTTTCAGTGGCATGTTGTCAGAGACAAAGTACATTGTCTTCAGGGCGGTGTCGGGGAAGAATCCATTCTTTCCAAAAAGGGCTTCAACGGTTGGCTCAAATCCTTTACCCTCCATACCAATCTGTAATGGTGACAATATTTTTGTTAACACATTTTAGCTGATTGAAAAAATCCTCTCAAATGCAGTTTGAATGGATTAAAACAGCTCAAAATATTTACCTCCATCATGTCAATGTCATAGCCAAATGCCTTCAGAGTCATTTCAAGCATGACCTCCTTGGGCAGGTAGCTGGTACCCTCAAAGATCATGTTGCCTTCAACAGATCCAGTCCTGTAGTTGCGAGAGAACTTGGTGGGGTCCATGATGGATCCGACCTCATTACCCTGCAGGGCATCACGAATCTTCTGCCTCAGTCTGTAGGAAATAAATAAAATGTTACAGTTCAAATGAAATCAGAATACCTACTCAATATGTGGTGAAACAGCAAATATACAGCTGCATGTGCTTTTCACTTACTCTTGGGTCTCTGGCTCAGAGGATGACAGAATGTTGGTAATGTGGGAGATCACAAAGCTCTTGACTTGTGTGTCCTGCTCATTGGGCAAGGCATCAGCCAGCTGGGACAGTTCAGTGGGCTGGGGGTCCTTCATTAGCACCAGGTATGCAGCAATACGCTTTTGCATGGGGCTGGCACTGTCCAAGAGCACCTGCATGAGAACTTCTCTTCCCTGTGACCAAACAGATAAATAAAATAAGCATATAGTGGATTCATACCAATTATATGTCAAAGCTTTAAATAATTTGACTTGCCTCCTCAGGGACGGGAGTCAGCCTGTACACTTGAATGGCAGCCTGCTGCACAGCTGGGGAAGCTGCAGGTTGGTTCACACACTGGATCACAGCAGTTCTGAGTGCAGGACTAGCAGCTCCAAGAGCTGGAGCCATGTTTCCAATAACCTAGAATCAAAACAAAAATAGGGATTTTCCTTATTGAGCAGAGCTAAATTCAGACATACTTTAGGAAGTCATCCAGTGGAGGTCAGGTTTGTTTGTTTAACTGGCATACTTTAAAATAAGGTGCCTGTGCTTTTGCTTAAAAATCCTGTCATTCATCTTTATTTTGAGCTATTTGGTACGATGCCTACCCTCAATGTCATGAAAGTGTTATCCTTGTCACCAGAACAGTCACCCAACTGGCTACCCATGAACTCAGCAACAGAGTAAATCTCAGGGATCAGTTTTCCTTCAGCTTTGTAAAACCTGTTTAAGAAAAAAAAAAATACATACAGTTCAGGCTTGTGTAACTTCTTTGACACACAAATTATGTATTAATTAGACTGTATTTAACCTGGATTGAAGTGTAGTTAACTTCACTCACCTCTTGACAACGTTGCTCAGGGCAAACATGATGGCCTTGCTGGGCTTGTATTTGGCCATCTCAAGCATGTCATTGATCAGAAGGGCAGAGGGATTGGACACCAGTCCCATAGCAAAAACACCGGCATCAACCTCAAGTGCAGAGCTGTCAAAAGTCCTGAAGATCTGCATGATGGCACTGCTGCACTCAGGGGTTCCACACTGGGCCAGAACCTGGTAGGTCAGGACACGGGACACAGCAAGAGCCTCAGGAATGGCAGGACTCAGGGTCTCAACCTTCATTCCACGGACCATGGTGACAAGCTTGTGGAAAAGGTGGGCCCTCCTCTCACCCTCGGTCTCGGGCAGAGTGGCCAGTTCTCTCAGGAGGTTCAGACCTGCATCTTTATCCTGAACAACACTCTTGTCCTCAACAGCCTCCATGTGAAGACCCATGAAAGTCTCACCTATGATACACAAGCAACATGTTATAATGAGTCTGTTACCTTGAGTGACCAATCAGCTGTAAATCAAAACAATACAAATTAAACACAAGGCTTACTGTGGTCAAAGACTCGGTCATTGTGTGGAGAAACCTGAACCAGGGTCAGTTCTTGCTTTCCAATATTGGTGACTCCGTATTCTCCCCTGCAAGAACACACATGGTTCAAAATACTTGCACAAGACATATCTGTATGTACACTTAAATAACCAAGCATTTTATAGCATATAGTATAGCATTTATACTATAGTTAAGTACAAGGTCGGACTTACTTGTGAGAGAAGGGAATGAGGATGTGTTTCTCAGTACAGGATCCGGAGGTCATGTGTTTGTTCTCGTTGTCGAACTTGTAGTTGCATTCCTGTGAGCTTCTGACCAGCTGGGCAAGAGGGTAGTGCTGAAGATAGAGATATGTTCATGTTTAGCAGATACATTGAAATGAAGGAGCTACATTATTTGAACTGCACTTCCTAGATACAACTTGTCAGTCAAATGTAAAAGACATTTGTATTGTCCTGACATTTGTTGTAATATTTAAGGTGTGAGTTGAAACCTGGGAATTATTTTATAGCATATCATTTATTGGCTCGGATTTCTGGATTAGTAGAGATATTCAACCGTATCGAGTGCCAGTCCATATCTGAGGAAGCATTAATATCTTTCTTCTAGAGTCTGTTAAGTGGCGACAGTTCATCTCTCTTGAAGATTTGATGAAAAGTCAACGTTTCTACCACAAACAAAAAGGTTTGGGCGTCTTACCATGCCAGAGATGAGTGCCAGGGGGCTGGTGTTATCTCTGATGGGGTTGAATTTGTCACATCTAGACAGATCCCTGTTGAGGCTGATGTCAGTTGCGATGTCCTCTCTAGCGTTGACAGTGTAAGAGGTCTTGCACTTGCCGTGGATGGTTGGCTGAAATTAATGATCAGAGAAATATGTATATATTTAGCAAATATGCTGCAAATATCAGCATGGTTTGCTTTGAAGTTGGTGCTAACACATGCAGATTTTGTGAATTTATTGGTTAATAAATGTACCATGTTCTTGATCTTGTCTTCTTCCATCAGTGGCACAGCCAGGGCGGAGACGATACCTCTCTTGATATTCAGGATGGTTGTTGTCTCACCCTCCTCAGGGTACAGTTTCACATCGTACACGCTGTCAACCTCAACCTTCAGAGGATATCTGAAAGAAAATGCATGACATTTAAATTTGGTTATC
This sequence comes from Spondyliosoma cantharus, assembly GCA_900302685.1. Classification (NCBI taxonomy): domain Eukaryota; kingdom Metazoa; phylum Chordata; class Actinopteri; order Spariformes; family Sparidae; genus Spondyliosoma; species Spondyliosoma cantharus. The sequence goes on along the minus strand of OMLP01043645.1, from coordinate 10,109 downwards.
AGTGCAAAATCTCAGAAGAATCTCAGATTGGTGATTCAAGTTTTATAAGAAATCATCAGTGATTCTTATTGAGTTACGTACTTCTCCATTTCCACGGCAAAGGCATCAGAGCTGGGTGAAGGACCGAACACAGTGTTGCCATCTGCGTCCATGTCGACCACCTCACTCAGGCTACAGCCAGTGGTGCGGATGATGAAACTACAAGTCTGTGGAACTTCAATTTCAACCTGTGAGTGAAGGTAAGTGTTTTTAAAGGACAAAACAAAACCAAAAAGTCCAAAACAGTAAACTGAATAGGATTGTGTGAGATTTTTTTCGTACCTTGCAAGAGGCCTTGGGACCGTTCTTGAGCGATGAAGCGCCGTTAATGGCATTCAGAGATTCAGCTTCATAAAGATATTCATACTTGTGCAGGGTCTTGTACCTTTTGGCCACTGGAAGAGAAAATTTATGTTTAGAGGATATTTTGTATGCAAAAACAATATATTTACCTCCATACAAATATTGTAAATGTGTAGACTGGATGTGAACAAAATATGATCATGATCACAGCCAGAAATCTGGAGTAACTTACGTGGGCAGGTGGATTGATCATCATCTTGGGCAACTGGGAAGAATGTCAGATAATTAATTTTTTAGTTATTATAATTCAGGTGAAAAGAATTAGATTGACTGTTGAATAAGATATTATATAGCTTAACTACACTTATCCATAGGTCCTGGGTTATCATTATTAATGTAGCATGTCTCCACATGGGTCACATTTCACTTACATGTTATTTGGGGTGGCTCATGGTAATAACATGCATGTATCAATGTGGATTGAAATCCTGTTGCTCACATTTAACAAATAACTTTTTGTGATCAGATCACATAAGGAATGCTAATTCACAGTAACTTCATACATTATCTTATTAATTTGCAACAGAATTAGGTGTACATAAAAAGTTTAACTCAGGATCACAGAGTTGCTCAGGCTTTCTGATTTTAAAAGCACAATTCTTTTTTTTTTTTATCATGGTAGATACAATGGTATTCTGACACATTTGCAACATAGTGGGTAGAACATTAGCTCAATATCACATAAGGTTGTTGTTGCAAGTAGAGCTGCAATGATCAGTCAATTCAGTCTTTTTCAAGCAAAAATGTCAAACATTTACCAGTTCCAGCTTCTGAAATGTAAGAATTTGCTGCTTTTCTTTGTTATTTTTGATAGTCAATGAAAAGTCTTTGGGTTTTGGATTGTTTGCTAGACAACATATCTAATTGGAAGATTTCACTTTGGGCTCTTGGATATTGTGATGATTACTCTTGACAATTTCTTGACATTTTAAAGACTAAGACAGTTTCTTTATTCTACTACACTCCACTCCCTTGAACAACACAAATATATTTTTTAAAAAAACATCTACTTTGTTTCACCTACTTTATTATAAATTAATCAATAATGCCATTCTAATTGAATTCTAATAGAAATATTGTACCCTAATTAATAAGTGACAATCCTTATTAGTTGAAATTTTTCTGAGATTCTTTTAAAGGTTTGTCAAAAAGAATACAGTACTATTAAGGAAACATTTGAATAATTAGCAGCAAAACAGTGGGAGATCATATGCTAACTTTAAAAAGAAGAACTCCTATCATACTCTTCTAGTTAAAATAAATGTATTCCAAGAACTACTTACAAGCCAAGGCAGATGTGCTAAGGAGCAGTAAAAGGCAGAGCTTTGAGTCCCCCATGATGGGTTCGTTGAAGCTCTTCTCCCTCGTTGTTTGCGAGTACTCAGACGAGACTGATTTCTCAGCTACTGCTCAGGACTTTTATACCATCAGCTGGGCTCTGTCAGAGAAGAGGGGAGGCACAGACAGGGCTTTGAACGCTCAAAGTCCACACAACCCTCCTGTGTGGAGGGACAAGGGCAAAAGGTTTAAAGGATACTCATGGCTGACAGGCTTACAAAACGGATCAATTCTGATAAATCTTCAAAATGTTTTACTTTTAGCTGCGTTAAAGATGCACTTAAACAATGTTTAAATGCACATCAGACTGAATAAAGTACTTGATTACTTTGATTAAAGCACACTAAAGGTTAGCAATATCAGATACTGATGGTTTTATAATACTGCACCATATCTAATATAACTGAGATGAAGAGTTGTAGCATGGTCACAGGGGTTTTACTGTTTTCAGTCATGTCTAGGCCTGTTGCTCTGCTTTCAGATATATAAGCCATTAATTGAAGAACTATTATATTTCCTGTGATTTTCTATGATTCAAAGTAATGATTGATATGACAATGATCATACTACAGTAGTTTGTTATTTCACATTTAACTGGATCCATAGTCAGAACTAGTGGGATATTTTATGGAGTAAAATTTAGGAAATGCTGTAATCAAGTGAGCTTAATACTCTTGAACTGCTGTAAAAATGCAAAGTCAATCAGTGGAGTTCACCGGCTAATGATCCAGTGTGAATTAGGTTACTGATAAACACTCATTAGTGAACACTGAGTGATCAGGACGTGCTCCGAACACAAAGTCTGTCTAGATGAAACGATTATAACCTCATCAGCTGCTGATGATATTGAACAAAAAGAAAAGAACACCTCAAAGTAACATCTTCTCTGTTATGCAAATGTTGGATTAGTCCGTCGGTGTTGGCTTGGTCATTTTATTTACTGGTTTGTTCAGCAGCGACAGTTCACATCAACAAACTCTGCAATAAATGCGTCAGAGTTGGTCTTTTTTTAATCTGTACTTTTTGTTATTTTAATGATTAAGTAAATATTTAATTACAGTTATGAAACACAATAATACACACATTAAGTGGGAATGAGGCTAATCTTTACAGCTAAAACAAATGTCGTTATTGTACTTACAGTGTTGTACCTCGTAAAGATGCCAGTTGCTCTGCTTCCACTGCCACGTGCCCAAATGAAAACTGTTAAAAACATTTACTCACCTTAAACGTGTGTTAAATGATGTACTTTGATCTACAAATATTCAAAGGTTCAGGCAGTTTGATTTGCTCTTTAAAATGGCAGTCAAGTTTTTTGGGGGCAGGCAGAGGTCATGCAATAAATAAATAAATAAATAAAGAGTGATAACCTTGGATTGACTGATTTCTTTTCTTTTGTCAGATTTTGTTCGGTGTTTTCTACACTAAGTTTGAGAGCATAAACATGCAGTTTAAAAAAGTTAATATAATTTGGACTTTTTTAATACATCTATCACATACCTATATTTGAACATTGTGTAATGGGATTTTGCAATATATCCTCAACAGCACATTTTGCCTGATACTGACAGTGTTTGCACTGACTGACATGTACACAGATAGAGTCCAAAGGGAGCTTCAGCCTCTGAACACTTTGTGCTTCATTTGCATTTAGACGCTTGAATTGTTCATGTCAGACTTTCATATATTTATATAAATGTAGTTATTTTCAATCGTCGATGCTGAAAGATTATTATATATATGCACAGTAAAAACAGATTGAATAATGATGACTAAAAAGCATGTTTATGTGAGGTGTAAATGCATCATGATTGGATCTGCCTGACCACATTTGCAAGTAATATGATTCACATCGTGTTTTTATCTTAGTTAGGTGTAAATATAATCTGTCCAATGGGCTGGCTTCTGTACACAACATAATATGACACATGTGTTTGTTTTTATCTAACATAAATCACAAGTTGTTGTTAAAATTTAGACAATGAGTAACTAATAATGCTACTATCTACTGATTAAACCTCTATTTTGTGATATGAAAGTGCCAAAAGATGCGTTATTGAACAGAACGGCATAAAAAATGAAAGCAACAGGCGGAAGATGAATTATATACAGAAAAAACTAACTGCGTGTGATGATCTGTTGTTAAGCCTTTAATTGATGTTGTTACATAGTGGCCTACATGCCGGGACAAACTGACACTGTATTTTGTATTTTTTAATCAAAGAGAGAAATAACACATTACATTTGTTGAATTTACTGTGGAGAAAGATATTTAAGAATTTGTCACAGACAGTGTTTCACAAACTTTATAAAGTTTCCCTCAATTCAACAACTTACAAATCTCCATGTCCGGGGCTGATTTGTGCCACCTCAAATGACATCCACGCAGGTTCTGCTTCAAAGAAAAAGAGACCCAATCTCAATGAGGATAACAACAGTGCATTAAAATGTTCAGGTGTAAACACAAAGGCCAGATTGGATCGTTTTTCTAATTTTAATACCATGTGTAAATCGGGTCAGAGTGTCTAATGAGAGAGAATACTTTGAGGGAACACATCTTAAAATAGTTGCTTGCACACGCTCTTATTTGAGTCGTACAATACATGCCGGAGAAAAAGATATTTTTATATCTGAAATATTTTATTTGACACTTTCTGCCTTGCAGTCCAAAATCATCAACATCAGATGAGTGTATTTCAAAAGACTGTAGTGCTATCAGTCATTTGAATGATGTTCAAAGTTGCAGTAGGATAGGTTTGTTTCTAAGTGGAGTTGACTGATACAGTCAACGTTACAAGTTACTTTTGTCTTCCTTTAGTTTTTAAATTTATCAAAGTAATTTCGATGTTAAGAGGGGATTAATACTTGTGTGTAATGTTAACTTTTGTGGTCGCCATGATTGCACAAATCCAGTGTGATGTTATTGGCTGCAGCCAACCTGGCTCTCTTTAGGAAAAATTATAAAAAGAGGAAGAATGAGAAGTCAGAGAAGAAGAAGCGAACGGAGGGGGCAGCATAGGAGAGGATGGTAATGATGAAGCTGATTACATCAATTTTCAGTCAAAAGAAATAAAAAAATGGCACACCATCCTGCTGGTGTCGAGGTCCATGAAAGTGACGAACTCTCTGACCCACATCACAGGAGACAAACATGTGCAGTCCCCCTCTGGACGGCTGTAGGCACGCTTGCCTAATCAGTTGTTAGGCATAAAGGTCAACCGTGTGATCCCCTGAGAGCACTGATTATATTTTCAAAGTACTGTTCCCTATTACTATTTATTTATTTCCCGCTGTTAAAAATGTAGCCTGAGAAGTGCATATGGCTTCCTGACGGTACATGATCAAGCTGCAAGATAACATTAACACCTGGTGATTAGAAAGAGGTACAGCTCTGCAGATTATCGACTTTATGCACTGCTCTGTGTAATCAGTGGTTATCTGTAGACTTCTTAATCGCATTTCCCAACCCCTTCACTATGGATAGTTACACTGAGTAGTTTGCCAAATCTGCTAACATCAGCTCTGTGGTGACATAAGCTTCGAGTGCTGCCAATTTAAACAAGATTCAGAAAACTATTATTTTATTCTATTTCATTTTATCAAGACCATGCAGTAACATTAATTCTATGGTTAAATTTGTTTTAATGATTAAAACCCAAGAATTACAGGGTTTTTTCCTACCATTATAAGAGTTAGGTGCATTAAGCCTTTTGGATGTTTATTAGTTATCTGCTTTTCCAACTTTTCATACACAGATAAAGTAACAAGACTGGTTCAAAATTATGTCAAATTACTTATTATTTTAAAAATGTAAAATGTCCTTTTAGTGAAGGACGCTCAAAACCATGCACCTCCTGGGTCTTCCACAAACCAAGAGAAAAGAGTTGAATTATCCACAGAAATCATGAGTAACTAGCTTTCAATATGAATGAAACATTTGCTCTTGGCAGATAAATTGTCAAACCTTATCTGAACATTTTGCTGCTAAAACCAAACTGTCAGCATGTATCTGTGGGCAGGTCATTGCATTTTAAAATGGATATAAATGACTGCGAGATTATGTAGTTCTCCTAGGTTTGTCATGTCCACCCACCCACATGCTCCTGGCACACTGGAAAGGGTGCTCAGATACATCTCCTCTAATGTAACCCTCTGCTCATGTATCTTAGTATTATCACCATCGATAAAGAACAACATGCCAAAAATAATTATGCAAAAATCTTTAAAAAGAAAAACAACAAAACAACTAATAAGTTTATAAGTTTGTCATCAGTAGCATTAATGAAAAAACAATAAATGAAAGGCACAATGCATGATCCAAATATAACCAAAAGCATCAATTAATATCTAACTTATTGTATTCATGTAGGTTAGTAATTTTTATGCAGTTCATATTCTGTTAGCCCTCTCAACCTTGACACAGCTGATCCCTTTAAACCCTTGTGTCACTCCCTGCTGGAAATACGCGGCACCATGGCTCTGCTGTTACTGATGGATTTATTTGTCTCAACTTCAGTCAACATCACCGTCATCAGTCATCCATCGCTCAACTGTTCAAATACGTGACAATGTGCAGGATAAGCATGCATTTGTATCATGCACGGACTGTAGAAACCGAACTATAAATATGCATGATGATATATAAAACATGATACACTACTTTAGTGAGTGTTGCCTGAGGATGTTAAATGCTTAATGACAAAAAAATGTCAATGTGCTGGATGGTACCCTGAACTGTTTTCCTTTAAAGTAACATTATGTAGAAATTGGGATTTTGTGCAACTCCACTGTGGTAAATGAAAATCCCAGGCTTGTAACAATTAGTGAGATGTAATTAGGTGCTAACTACAAACAAAACTCATGACGTCATAACGACGTCATGTCTTAAAAACCTCTCACTAAAGTTACATAGTGCAGAAAAAGCTTACATAATGTTGCTTTAAATGGTCACCATTATCTGTTTTATTAGTTATTAGTTAGTTAAAATTAAACTTCAAGTTCCAGAATGCTGCTAACTGTAGCTTCTGCTCGCCAGCTAGCACAGATATTCTTGCAGCTAGCGTTCCTTAGCTGGCTCTGTCTGAACTGGGAGTACAGGACAAGCTGGGGCTAGCTGGTTAGCATGCTAACATTGGTAGATATCATTGCAACACAATGCATGGACGTCTTTGACATAACGTTAAAAACTGTTAGCTTTAGTTTGAAACTCTACATTCTGCACCTTTAACATGCAAATGTGTTAACCTGCAGAACTGCACAATACAGATTGCAATACAGTCTCTTACAGTTTACTGACCGACCAGTCAGTCCAATTGAGCAAACACTGGCTGAAAGTCCAGACACAATGAAGTCATGCACAGGGTATCGCTGTGTCATAATCCAGCCATTTTCACTTGAAGTCATATTGTTCTTCAGCGCTATCTGGAGCTGACAGATAGCACTGCTCAGATAAAAACCTCATTGATAAAAGCATTCTATGAAGACCAAAGTTTCAAAGTTTTCATGTACCGCTCAGCATAGAGAACACATGCATGTGTACATAAAGCATTCACGTGTGCAGGAATCAGGAATGCAGAATTTTCATATTACATAATTGTAATTCAACCAACCAGGTTGCAGCATTTTTGTTAAAAATATAGATACATTTCATTCTTGATGCAGGGTAGCATAATTTAGAGAGTAATGCATTTACAGTACCTGATTATGCACAGGTAATTATGTCATTGTTTCCCCTTTTTGCCCAAAGTACTGTATGTAAAAATGGCAACATAAAATCACAGAAAGTGTGTAAAATGTGTGAAAAATACTGAGTACTGTGCGCACTGTGCATGATGTGTATAGATGATTTTGTATTGAAATCATAGCTGAAGAGTCTAGGAAAAACTTTATGGTCACTGAAATGAAGCTACAGTATCTTTATTTGAGAAGTATGTTTGTGTGCATCTGCCAATTAGCTTCTGAGTTGGTCACATGCAGACAAAGAAACAGTGTCATTGGCGTAGATTCCTTGGCTAAGACAATAGAGGTGAGTATTGACAAAACTACCAAATGGTCAATACCTTATAATATCCAAACACAAAGTGTGACAGGAATTTTCTATTGTGAAATCTTCTGGCCTTTTGGATAATTTGTTCACAAAGTTTTGTTCTCTCAAATGTGCTTTTGCTTGTAAATCATCTATTTTATAACTGGCTAGAAATGCTGCCTGATGTGTTGATATCTTCTCTGAGATGTGTTTTGTCTCTATTCTTGGTCCACTTCTGTTCTCCCTGTACATGCTTCCTCTGGGTCATTTGTTCAGCCGCTTCCATGACATGTCATAACACTGTTATGCGGATGATACACAGATCTGCTTTTTTGCAAAACCCAGTAACCTGAATCAACTGTCCTCTCTCCATGAGTGCTTAGCTGCCACCAAAAACTGAATATCTCTTAATGTTCTCTACTTAAATCTGGATAAAACTGAAATCATTTTATTTGCCCCTGATAAATTTTTCACTGCAGTTGATCAGTTTTATTGGACCACTACACACTAACATCAAACCCACTGCTAAGAATCTGGGTATCATCTTCGACCAGCATATGACATTTGACCTTCATGTCACAAAACTTGTCCAGTCCTGTTTCCTGCAGCTATGAAATGTAGCAATAATCAAAAGATTCCTGTGCTCGAGTGATCTGGAACAATTAATTCACAGCTTCATTTTCTCCCGTCTAGATTACTGTAACTCCCTCTACACGTCCCTCAGTCAGGCTTCATTAAACCGATTACAGTTAGTTCAAAATGCAGCCGCCAGACTTTTAACCATATTACTCCTGTTCTTGCATCCCTTCATTGGCTTCCAGTAAAATTTAGATTCAATTATAACATCTTACTGATTACATATAAGGCACTTCATGACCTTGCCCCCAGTTACATCTCAGATCTCCTTGTTCCTCATTCCACTCCTCGGCCACTCTGCTCCTCAAATTTCGGCCTTTTATCCGTTCCACGCTCCATCTGTAAAACTAAAGGTGACCGTGCCTTTGCTGTTTTAGCCCCAACATTGTGGAATAGTCTTCCCCATTCACTTAGATTCACTGAATCGGTGGACAGTTTTAAGCGGCTGCTCAAAACCCACCTCTACAGGCAAGCTTTTATAGATTTCCTTGTTTATTTTCTCTTCTGTTGTGCCTCTTTTCATTTATCCCTCCCCTTTGTTTTATCTTCCCTTGTTTGATTTTACACACTGTCTTTGTTTGTGTTTTTTTTGTGTTGTTATATTTATCTATTTGTTGTTTGGGAAGCACCTTGGATCTCTGTGTCAAAAAGGTGCTATATAAATAAAGTTTTACTTAATAACTTAATTTTCTGTAACGTTTAACTTGATGTGTAGAATTGTTTATAGCCTGCCAACAAACATTATATCTTCAGTGAAATAATTATGATTTTTAGTGTATTACAGAGTCAGAAGAGTAGAACAGTTGCTTGCAATTGCAGAACGCACAGACACCTTCCTAGTCGAAAGTCCCTTCCATATCGCCTCTATCGAGTCTGTAGGTTGACTGCACCTGTACAGAACATACAGTACCACCTGCACAGATGATCATAAACACTGCACATTTGGCGTCCTCCCAAGATACATACATGCACATGCAGTTCGAGAAAGACACACATGATTGGACTTTGGCAAAACCGTGTTGGATTCAACCTTTGCTCCACTTCAGACCTGAATGTCTGTATGCTGCCACAGTCACTCTGTAGGTGTGTACAGGGGTTCCCAAACTTTTCCATGCCGAGGCCCCCCAAACAGAATCAGCTTCTGGCCCCCCAAACCCACAGACAATGCTACAAAATATGTAAAGAAACATCAACTTTCAGAATGTATTCTCTTATTTTCTGTATTTTTCTACTTTTATTCACAATTCAATAATTATTACATTTGTTTAGCATAAAAAAATTATCAACGAACATCTAAACACTCATTTGAGAGGGTCTCCAGACAGAGGACGCATTTCGGGCAATCATGGCCATTTTTCTGTATGGCTGTAAAGCCATACTTAATGTATGCTGCCTCATATTTTCGGATTTTAGTTGGCCATGAGTTCTTAGGTTTTTTTGAAGCAGAGTCCTCCACGGCAGGGCTGTTGTCAAAAACCTGTCCATTTCGTGCTAGCTAGCTACACGCTAGCTTGAGGAGCAGAGCAGCTTGATAACAACCGCCAGTTCTACACAAATTATGACGTCGTCATGCCGAACTTGCAGCTGAACTTGAGAATCCGACGATTACGGCAGTTTACACGTTGTACAGTTCAGTACAAATGGTTATTAACATTTTTTTTTTTTTTTTTGCATTTATTTTCTTATCTTTCCTCCAATTTTCTGAGGC
>OMLP01043644.1:0-11831 GCA_900302685.1 Spondyliosoma cantharus | reverse complement strand
GTGTGTGTGTGTGTGTGTGTGTGTGTGTGAGTATGTACATGAGTGTGTTTGTATTTATGTTTGTCTCTGTGCATATCTGTGGGGGTGGGAGGGTTGGGTTCTTTTTATTTATTTATTTATTTTTTAGTTTTTTTAGTTTTTTTTATTATTATTATTTTTTTTTTTCTTGTTGTTATTTCTTTGCTGTTTTAATCTCTCTGTGTTTTTTAAGCTCTGTAAGGCACTTTGCACTGCTCGACGTATGAAAAGCGCCATACAAATAAAGAATGATTTGATTTGATTTGATTATAGGTAGAGCGCCATAGTTTGAAGATGTCAAATCGTTCCTTCAAACAGCAGCAAACCATCCACACATGCATACATCACATTGCCAAATATAATTATTACTGTTTTACTTTGGCAACACAATGTTCTGCTGCTCGTCTCTGGTCAAGGATTAAATGAAAAGATTCAAATCACAGCGTTTTGAGAGAACAAATTCCTCCGTTTGAATCGTCTCTGTACCTGAATCAGGCTCGGTTGACCTTGCACTGACCACTGTACCTCAGAAAGCTTCAGGATGGTAGAATTTGTTCAATGACTAAATTACTTAACTTATGATTGCAGTTCTTTTCCGACCCTCTCATCTTTGAAGGACCAATTTTTCAATCAGACATTTGAGGGCTTTTTTTTTCTTGCATTGGAAAAAAAAAACGTTCAAAGAAAACAGCCGAATCTTATTCACATTATCTCCTAATCTTCCCGTTCGACAAGATAATGCCAGATTCAGGGAGTTTGGATCCATCCAACCTCTTACAAGGCAAAAAGCCATAACAGCAGTGATTTTCCAGCAAGAAGAGTTGTTAAGTGACAGCTTGATGTGCGCCTCTGAATACACAAGTGACAAAAAACCAAACAATTAAAAACACATTCAGTTCAATTTACTCACACCGTTGTCACTTGCGCTTCATTTCATCGCTCTAACATGTCAACTGAAGTTACTTTTCTTGAAAGAAGGAGCATTTTTTTCCTGCTTCAATTTGTGTTGCCACCAGCAATTTTATAGAAGAATGAGCTCTTTTGTGGATCTGAAAAGCAATCATCATTTCATATTTTTTTGAAAGTCTTGGCAGCTTCCTCTCCCTTCTCATGTGGATTTAAGACATGGGACTGTGATCAGGCATTGTCAGGCACGTGTTGGCAGTTTGTATGGGCTTCTTTCTTTTTTTTCTCTCCCTCCAAACAGGATTAAAATGCTCCATTATCAAGCGTATATTGGAAGGGGTGAAATTTCCAATGTTTATTCACTGCAGGTGATGATGAATGGCTTGCCTGCGACGAGTGTCCTGCGTCAATCAGTCGGGTTGGCTCATTAGGTCAGCAGATTCTCAGCCACGGGGGGGGGTTGGTTATTCAAATCCCTGAAAATATGCAGAGACAGTGAAAACACCTTGGCCCCATGAATAACAATAGCCTCGTGCCGCAAGAGCCTAATGTGAGGAATACGGCCACGGTGATACACGGAAGCATCAGAGACTCAGACAACATCATACATATTAAAATTATCTGCATAGGAACAAAAGCCAGACGTGCCAGTCATGTGTAAATGCGTCGCACACAAACAAACACGCACGTGCATTACTTATGCAAAAATAAATGCACCTTAAGTATTCATCTTAAAGCATACATCTGTGCAGTTTAATACTCGCTTATGTGAACTTCAACGTGTGCTTTAGGTGTACAGTTACTGTGTGTGTGAAGTAAACCAGGTATATTGCCTGTATATTTGAAGTGATCTGTTTCTGTGTTAGCTGTACACTTCAGTGGCTCTTGTAAGTATACTGCTAGTTTACAATCAGAGCATTAATATATACTAGCCTACGTCTTTGAATAAGTCTAGTCATGTCTCCTTGTGCACTGTTTGCATGTTATATTTAACAAAAAGTAGACCACGTTAAAGGGAACTTGGTCTAATGTCCATCTAATTTAGTATACTTAGGGCTCTATCTTGCACTAGGCGCAATTGACTTTGTACACTGGCGCACTGCTCCAGAGGCTCAGGGTCTTCTTCCTGCGAAGCTGCGTTACATTGTTTTGATTTATTGTATGGCTGTGTTCCATTTATTTCATGTCAATAATGATTCAAAAGTTATAAGGCGTGTCCGATTGTTGCCAGCAAGCTCGGACTTCCCCCGTCTTCTGACGTCGTTGTAGCGCTTGCGGCACTGGTGCGATGTCCTGGGGATGCCAGCCGTAGAAAGAATTGTGGCAATCTCCTCCTACGCCTGTTTAACCAAAGCTAAATTGGGTGGGTTCTCCCCATACAATGCCACTTCTCAGTCTTTTACGGCCCTGACGAGAACGTCGGTCTCCTCGGCTGTGAACCGCTCCTGGCAAATGCGCCGTTATAATAGCAGTCCGCCACGGAACAAGCGCGCCTGCTTTTAAAGGGAATGTGAGATGACGCTCTGATTGGTTTATTGCACTTTACGCCCAAACCACACCTATGACTAATGTAGCTACTTCAGACCAGCCCATTTTAGATTTGCGCCGGGCGCAAGAGTCATTTATCCCGCTGGCATAATAGCAACAGCACCTGAGATCCGCCCACAAAGCTACTTGCGTTTCAGATCGTGAAGATAGAGCCCATGGTGTTAACACACATTATGCAGCTCCTCCCTCAATAAAAAAAATAACTTAAAACAAAAAGATGCAGCTTCGTGACGGCGTGAAGTAGCGCGGGATCATGGGAGTTGTTGTCCTCTCTTCGACACGGACGAGGTTCCCTTGAATAAAATATGGATCTCTCCTGGTTTGGACGTTGTTGGAAACATCTGGGATGATGTCAGGACACAACTCAACAAGATATATCACAAACGTTTAGTCATTTCACATTTTAGTACCAAAATATTAAATTTTACATCTTTAAAATGACCTCAGCAGCAGTTCACAGACGTCAAACAACACTCACAGAGGTGATGACTTTTGTGTGACTGTATTTGTTGTTTTCCATGTAAATAAACTACTAGTTACCCTTAAAATAATGTTTATGTGTCTATTCATTTATTATAAATCTATATACAGTATATCTGACAAACAAGCTGAAAAACTATCCTAAAAGAAATAGATTTATTATTCTTTTTTTTTTTAAGAAAAACATGTTAATTTTCTTCGTTTATCCGTTTTCACAATTGCAAGAGGAACATTTTACTTAAGTACAAGAAAAATTACAATGCAGAATATTCCCCCTACTTGAACAGCCTTGGTTAAAACTTTTTAATGAAACGAGAGTATTTTGTTCTGAGCAACAGACTTGACTAATGAACGTGCTAATTAGCCTGCTAACAAAATGATCAAAGGAACGAGGTTATTAAAGGGCCGCGTTTGGCCGACGGGCCGGCAGTCGTGTTGGTCTGATGTAGAGCTTAAACGCTCGTTCGGTATGCAGTGTGTGTCCTGCGCTCGGTTGACTGACACGAGGCGGTTTATAACAGATTTTTTTTGCTCTGTGAAACTTCACCATCCCAACATCTGCAGTCCATCCTGCCTCTTCAGCCAGTATCCCCCCCTACGTCTGTGTGTCCTTGCTATTCCTTCAGCGCAGGTGTGGGATGGAAAGGTAATGTCTCGCAGCTTTTTTGAACTGTGGGAGCTGATCTCCGGCTGGGAGCCAGGCCCTCGAGCTCCGCCGGTAGAGAAAGAAGCCCGTGTCCTGCGCTGATCTCTCCATCTCGCTCATTCTTTAACAGATTCTCTCTCTTCGTCTTGTTTACACTTTCTTTCACCCGCTGTATTTCTCCGTATTTCCTCCTCGCTCTCTGTTTGGCGTCGGCCCTCCCTCCTCGGCAGAATATCTGGGTTGCGTTCAGGAATCAGCCAGTCACAGCGAACACCGGTGGGGAGGAGGGGAAGGGGAGAGACCGTAAACTCTGACTATGTGCCAGCCCTGTTATTTTCTTCATCACAGAACCCGCCTTGACACAAATAATGGAATGCACTGGCAGTCTTTCAGAAAGACAGCGAGGGGAAAGTGGGCCACTGCCAACCCTAGGCTATGCAAATCCATCCGCAGCCGTCTGAGTTTAGAAATCTAATGATCAGACCGAACCCGGGCGCTTTCCATCCTCTCTCTCGCTCTGCTCTTTTTTTTTTTTTTTCCCAATCTCTGACTTTTCTCTCATTTCCTCTCTCCGCTCCTCATTCCTCCTCGCCACTTATTTCCCCAGCTCCGTTGCTGGCTCTGCCATCTGGTGCCGGTGCCCCAGAGATGGACTCGGCTCTGGTTTGCGACCACGGAGGGAGGCGGGGGAGGGCTTAGAGTGGGAGTCTGGCACCACGGCTGCTGATTCCAGAATAATCTACGCTGCGCTGTTGTGACTCATTTCGCCTCTGATGGGCACCGTGACCACTCGAGCATGTGCCTGCAATTAGGAGTTGTGTTAAGTAAAAACTGCAATTTGCAAAGGCAAGCATGAAGGTGCACTTCAGTAGAACAAAGCAAAGTGAAGCGGGTGGAGGCGTGTGTGTGTGTGTGTGGGGGCTCATGTGGAGAAGCCAATAAGTCTATCGAGGATTTGATTTAGTCGTAGTTGTTCTTTGTGAGACAAACTTTAACGGCTCTGAGATTGGACACAATGCACAACACAGACATGTACCACGTTAACCTCAACGATTTGACTTGGATTCGTCACATAGCTCATTTTTAGACGCGACAGGATTTGATTTTGAAATCTTTTAACACTCCGGTTTTGATAATGCATTCATTAGAAAGCGCTAATCTCATTCTGGCGTTGCAGCAGGGGGTTTGTTCACCTTTTTATTTTTTTTATTGCCGCCTCAGTTTTTTCTTCTTTTTTTTTTTTTACAGCCGACACTGCAGTGCAACATTAACGCTTCACCATCTGATCTTCATGGACTGTGATTATCTCTTAAGAACTCCTGTCAGGAGCTGATGTGAACAGCAGCAGCGAGAGGAACATGTTTAAGCATCTGTTTTCAGTTTCAGCTGCAGGTCCGACCGTGAAGATTGCGGCTGAACGTGCAGCTATTTTTAACCCCTGTCTATACAGAACACTTACTGTCACATACAGCTGGAACAGGCCACTTATATCATTTCTTTTTTTTTTTTTTTGTTCATACACTTTTCCCCCACTTGCAGGAGTTGGAGGTATTAGTATGTGTCTGTGTGTTTTTCTGTTTGTCTGCATCTTAAATTAAAAGTTTGACATTTGGGAAATATGCTTCTTCGCTTCACTGCTGAGAGATTCATGAGGAAAAATTGACACGACTCTCACGTCTGTCAGCTTAATACGGCGCTGGAGACGGTTAGCTTAGCATCGGATAAGAAAAAAATGAGAGCTAAAGTTAATAAATTAACTGGATGGCGAGCTTTGTTTTTTACACTTAGGGTCTTGTAATGTGATGATCAGAGGTGCTGATATTTAGTTACCTTCGAACAGAGCTGGGCTAGCTTTACCTTAGCTTCCAGTCTTCATGCTAGTCTGAGATAACTGTTGGTTTTAAAGCTCAGTTTGCAGCAGAATAAATGCTAGCATATTACAGTACCATACAAAAACAGATGACATGCACACGTCAGGAGGTGGTGCCGTGCCAGCTGTGCGAAACTGCCTTTGCAAGTACGAAACCAGTCGATATTTTTAACAAGATGTCGGGACATTTTCCAGACACGTTGGCGGATGTTTGAATGAGACATCGAGAACATTTGTAGCTGAAAACCTGGTAGTTTGCGGTGACAGAACCAGGTAAGAACCCAGGTCTGACCCTAACCAAGTGTTTTTTGTGCCTAAGCCTAACGAGACCATACGCACAACATTGAAATGACATAAAAAATGTAAATATGGCATCAATAAATGTAAAGTCTGTGGTTTGCATAAACCTTAATTGCCATATCTTTTCATTCTGTCTGATTGGGATTACTCTTTAAAACTCTTGGTCTCGTGCACCATGATAGATTTGCGGTGGACAGTATTTACACTCAAAATAATACAAACCAAAAACACATGCTGCTTTCGGAATCATCTGTTTTCATTCGCATCCATCTGTGTGTGTGTAGATGAATCCAAATTACACGGGAGGAATGATTTAATACCACGGGCCCAGGGAATATGGTCGACGAGCACGTACGCATGAAAATGAAATTGCTATCAGCAGAAACTGTGGGAATGCTCAGTGTTGGTGAAAGAAAAACAAGCCGGCAGACACGGCTTCATGTCTCAGAACAAACAAACCTGCCATATGTACGGAGCCCACACAGCAGCTTGCAGTTAAAGGAGAGGAAGGTGGGTGAAGTTTTCAGAGTTGCAGCGTTCTGAAGTAGAAGGGGGACTTGTTTTAAAACAGAAAATGCCTCCGTACAGCTTGTCCGATGTGATTCTAGTCTGCAGAAGCCCTGAGGTCATCCCCTACTGATTTGAAAAGACTGAACTCTTCAAAGTGTGAAGGGGGTGCACACGCTCGACCCTCACGTCGAGGGCGTAATAAATGTTGTCTTTTCAAATCAGTCTGGGATCTTCTGGAGACTTGGATTATGCCGGACGAGCTGTTTGGAGCCATTTAAAGTTTTTTAAGTCCTCATCTACTTCAGTTGAGTGAGAAAATCCTGCAATGCACCGTTTTGCTGTGAAGCTCCAGAAATGTTTGTGGATTACAAAACTTCACCCAACTTTTTTTGGGGCGAGTAGGTAATGACAACTAAGCCGGTTTCACATCGGTTGAACTTATCCTTTAAAACTGGTGCACTGTTTGTCATAAAAAAGTCAAATGAAGGACACGGGAGGAGACAAAAGCTCAGCTGTTTTCCAAAAACTCATGATCACATCGTGGGCTTATTGCAAATGTGACTGTACCCGGGCGTTGTTCCAGACGGGGTTAGTGACATTATAATCTTTGATTGTTAACAAATGTCCTGATTGCTAACATCGTAGCCCTTTAAAAAGTTAAGAACTTAACAACCTGTGTTTGCTATTAGCTGAAAACCTCAGATAACTGTTAGCTTCTTTAAAACATGAAACAACTTATAAAACTTATGAAACATCTCTCAATCCTCATCTCGCTGTCCCCATCAAAGATTTATGAGCAAATCTGTTTACGAATGGCTGATTTATCAAGAGGCTGAGCCGACACGGAGAAACTGTTAACACAGGATGTCTGTAAAGTGAATGCCAAACTGCTCACGATGAAAGGAGTCTGCAAAAAAAAACAAAAACACACGTGGCTGTTTCATTTACATGTTAACACACCCAAAAAATGTCCAACGCATGATTCAAAATTTCAGCAGCTGCTGTTAACAAGCAGGGCTGCAGGGGTGGAGAGAGAGAGAGAGAGAGAGAGAGAGAGAGAGAGATCGTATGTAGAACACAGTTTGCATCTGGTCTGATCTCAGTCGGGGACAAACGCAGCTTTTCAAGTACAATTTGAACAGATGGTTTGTATCCGTTCAGTGTTGAGAGGCAACGCATGCCGAAGTTTAACCGACGAAGTTTCCAGGCTGTCGGTTTGGGTCGCGTTACTTTTCACCTGAAGTTATTTTTTACTGGACGTTACACAGGAGGAGTGGAGGTGTGTGTGTGTGTGTGTACCACCTATCTAATGTTTAGTCCACCTGGTGAAGCCGTGTGTCGATGCGTTATACGTTCTCAGATGTGTTGTTGGGCGACCAGCGGGCAGATATTTTCCTGTGTCGTGTGCAGACTTTGCAGGTTTTGAATATTTTTGAGTGCATCGTATCTTAATCACAAACAAACAAGTCAAACAGGCGTGCAGGGGGGCTACGTTCAGGTTACAGGAAGTGTAAATCACAGAGCACATTGTTTATTTGAAGTGATTCAGTTCAGTTTGAAGGTTTGAACAACACACTTTGCTTAGAATTTCCTGTGTACTCCTGTACGTCTGACAGGTAGTGAACGCATCACCGGTCAAATGTACGTCATCCTGTACCACTGACAGTGAAAGCAGCGCCATTTAAATGTACTTTAGTTTATACAACAGTAAGTGAACGCATCACAAGTCAAACATACTTCTGTTTGCACGACAGCATGTGCGACTTCGCCGGTCAGATGTACTTCAGGATGTACCACAGTAGCCGAACGCGTCGCAGCTCGAAATATTTAGGCTATTTCAGTACGTATGACGGCGAGTTAAAGCGTCACGGCTCAGATAGACGTCAGCATGCACAACAGTAAGCGAACGCATCGCTGTTCAGCTGTACTCGAAGGAGGCCCGTACACACAACAGCAAGTGAACGAGTCGCAGCTCAAATGTACTTCAGCACGTTCTACAGAAAACGAACTCATCCCTCCTCACATGTACTTCAACGTGCACAACATCAGCAAGTGAACGCATCACAGCTCAGAATGTACTTCTGCACGTAGACTGACACAGACTGAGCTTCAAACTCGTGGCTCTTCACTTCTCCTCCAGACGACGAGGCGTCATGAGGCGGCCGTATCGTATATCCTCCTCCTCTTTTTTTACTTTTTGTCAAAATGCGACTAGAAACTCAGCAGCTCCTCGCCGGTATTCGTGAGATGTGTCTCAATGTGTTAAAACGTAATTACATTTCTATTAGTTTAAACCTTATCTTGAGAATATAAGCAAAATGAAAATGTCCTGGCGCTCCTCCGTGACATGTTATTCACAGGAAATACACTTGTTTTTAATTCCTGATGGATTTCCTTGTTCGATCAGAATGAGCCTCTTTATGTCTGATGTACGGGGGCTGAAGTGTGACTGCGTGCTCTCCTCATCAGACGGAGAAACCAAACTGTCCTCTCTTTACGGACATGAAGATGGCAGACGGATAACCTTGATGGGGGCCGCTGTGCTTTTAGCTCCATTACTGGATGTACGATAAAATGTACTTCCTTCAGATAGCGAGCGCATTTTCAAAAGGCGAGACTTCAACAATCTCTTTGATGAATAAAATAGCTTTAGAGTCTGTAGTGGGCTGCAGGGTTACATGGAAGATACACAACGAATGAAATGCAAAGTATAATTCACGATCAAACTTTTAAAACATCTGACGATGGTAAATTGGATATTTGGGGGAGTGTTTTTTTTTTCTGAGCCGAGCAGAGACGAGCGCTTTATCGCGATGCCAATATCTGATCGCATCCAACTAGCCAAAAATCCATATTGTTTGATATGTGACATGTAACCTCAATGTGTGAGTAATTACTGCTTCATCTCTGGGCTGCCTCAGATGTTGGAGGATGGCAGGGCAAGATGGTTCTTGAGCCTCAGGGGAGAGAGGGAGAGACTATGTTCTGGGAACCAAGACAGCTTTTATACGGAGGTTTTGATCAGCCCTCAGGATACACAGCGCCTGAGAGTTGAGTGTGTGTGTGTGTGTGTGTGTGGAGCATGTGGTGGTTATGTGTGTGTTCAAGCTTTTATTTTATGTTATGTTTTTAATGAGCAGGTTGTTAAAGGTGGTGAGCGTGTGTGTCGTGAAAGCCGATGGGCGTGGACCTCTCGCCGCCACGCCGAGCGATGTGGACGCTCTCACTTGAAGGTGACAGTCTGTGCGAGGGGCAGAAGGGACCCGTGTTTTCACGCTGTCTCGCCGCGACCGGGTCAGGCTTCCTGCTACCGACACGAGCCCATTAACGCACCAAGGTTCAGAGGTTCAGCCCGGCCCACTGGTGCTCGGAGCCAAGCAGTCAATTTGGGAAGCAGAGGACAGGCAGGGGGATCATCTTTGTTTAATGAAACAAAGTGGGATTTGATGCAATCCATAAAATGTTGCAGGCTTTACGAACACAGCTATATGCAAAATCTTATTATATATTATAACAGCAATAGGCAGCCTGAGGCCCGGTGGGTAACATCAGCTCTCACGCCTCATCCCCATCACAGCGTTTCCATGAGCGAACGAGCTTCTAGGGACGAAGACAGGAGCTATTAAAAAGGCTGAATAGCTGTCTGCATGTAGGTTACCCTCCCATAATTGCTCTAAAGTTCACACTGTTTTTGTTTGAATATGAACATGAGAAAAAAAACAAAAAGAAGCCCTGCAAGGAAACGGTGATAAACAACAATCCTTTAAAAACACCCTTAATGTGTCCGTAATCCCCTGAAATCTATGGACGACTTAAACTGATAAAATCAAAGATAAATAAATGGCTCAATAAAAATGTGAATACGCCATTAAACGCAGACGGTATAACACATTATTATTAATGCATCTTTACATCGACTCCCTGATTTAATAGATTTGTTTTATTACTGTTTTTAATAAAACAGTAAATTAAATGTACACAATGCACATATACGTATTGTCCTTTCTATATTGTATCTTTCTTTCTCTTATCTAAATCTTTTTTAGTATTTTAATTCTACATGTTTAATGTCTGTACTTGCACTTATTGCATGTCTGTCTACCTGCTACTGTCACAAGTGAATTTGTGGGATGAATAAAAGTCTGTTCTAAATGCATTCATATATTTCTGTATTTTTTCATGTATTTATTGATGTAATTTTTGGCTACAGGTAAAAGAAAACAGAGCATGTTCACTCAGAGAGCTGCCACACACACCATTTATTGCAACAAACCCTTTAAGATATAACTTAAGGTCTCACGTCATTCTGTCAACTCTTCACACCCAGCAGCATTAAAATATATCAACATGTCATCACATATTCATGTTCTTCCTTAAGTATTTGCGTTAAATGTTATGAAAATGTACTTTTTTTTCCTTCTCTAGGATGAGAAGGGGAACGCTGCTTTTCACTGCCAAGAGTCGCCTTCAGCATCGCCGCATGTGTCATTAGAGAAGACAGACAGAAAGATTAATCCTGCATCTTTTGTTCTGACTTCACACAAGCACAGTGGTCAGCCACTGTGAAGCTGATGTAAAGGTGACGGGGTCACAGTCTGTGTGAAAGCTAAAGTAACTAGCGTCCCGCTGAGCAGGTCATTCTCTGTTATGAACCAGAGCCCATTAACGCAGCAGGAGCCAAACAGAGAGCCCGACACCAGTTGATAATTTCCTGGCTAGATTTTCTGCTTAATATGAGGAAACTTTCTGCTTCTCTGGGTTATTTTTATTTACAGCAGTTATATGCAGCGCCTTGCATCCAGGCTTCACTTACACCATGATGTTAATGGTCTGACACAACACTATCTTACAGATCTTTACCCTGATGGGGCTGAGATTACCATTTTTAAATTAGTCCATCACTGAAACCTACAGATGGTGGAGCTTTTCTAAATATGGCCCCTAAGACTTAGGCCGTGTCCACACATACCAAAATGATCTTTTTCTCCTCCGTCTTCCTCGGCACTATTTCAAGAGTATTTCCAAACGGATCCACTGTAAACGACTCAACACGCTTTAGTTCATATTCCAGGCCTATAGGTGGAGCTTGAAATTCACCAAAAACAGAGAAGAAGAGACGGAGCATGAGCATAAAGCTTGTGTGCTGTTTACAAACAGACAGTAGAAGAAGAAACCGAACAGAAGAAGAAGATGAAAATGTCTAGTGCAAGGAAACCAGAACGGTTTGTGTGGAGCGATAATGAGGTGGAACTGCTGCTGCGACTCACACTCGACTACAAGGAGAGGAAGCTGCAAGAAACACCAACACGAGCACGTAGTCCGCCATTGTTGTTGTTGTTGTTATGAGACGTCGCGGGGTTCAGAGGTCGAAGGCTAGAGGTGGAGGGGTGGGGCGATGGAGTCATCCATACCATAAGTATGAGGATTCACCGTCCACACGAGAACGAGAGGGCGGAGTTTTCTGATGTTTCCACCCTGAGACCAGGTTTCAAAAAAGTGTGTTTACAGGATCCATGTGGACGATCGGACAGAACCATGCAGAACATGTGAGGT
>OMLP01043643.1:0-20261 GCA_900302685.1 Spondyliosoma cantharus | reverse complement strand
GCTGGTAAGCTCTCTTGAACTCGTCCCCTGTGACCCTATAAACCCCCCCCGCACTCCTCATCTCCCAGCATTTACCCATCTGTTGGGCCACGGCGTCTCAGCTCAGCATCTGACTGGCCTCATCTTCATGGCTGTTCAGCTTCTTCTCTCACGCAGCCCATCTGTACGAAGAGAATACCAAGTGTGGCAGGGACGACCTCTGTGAATGTGATGCTCTGCCGCAGGTCAGAATGTTTTATACCGTATGACTGTAATGTCACAAAATCAGATGATCTGACTAAAAGCAATAAGAGATGGACTGCTCTGACATTTGAAGAGGTGTTTGTTTGACCTCTGACCCCATGCTACTGCCAACACAAACACACAAGAAAAAGTGCCTTCAAAGCAGTCGACAGTGTCAGGGAGTCCCGTCCACTGTTAGTGAAGCAGCTCCAGTCTTTAAAAGAACAGTTCACCGAAAACTAAAATCCGGTCATTGTCTTACTCTTTAATTTTAGGTCAAAGCTGAGGGGGAAATTTTCTGTGGACTTATTCTTTCTTGAGAATTAAAAGTCTTTTATGTATAAAAACTGTTGCAGTGAACTCTTTTCATTCTTTTAGAGTCACCAGAACGCAGGAAACAAAGTCTTTCAATCTCAATTTTTTGATCCCCAATACCTCACTTTGATCTCAAAATCGGCCCAGTCTTGAGGTTCGAGGCTGGCCGAGCACATCTCAGCGATCAGCCATCGTCACCTGAATAATGTCGTTTCTGTTTGGGTGCATTGTTAGAAAATCACAGCAGATGCACATCAGCACTTTGGACGACTCAGAAAGTTACAATACATTTTTTTTTTTTTTTTAAAAAACAAGAAGAAATGAGAAAATATATACTGTGTGTGAAAGTGTTTACATGGCTAAACTCTTTACGTCCATGCACTGCTCCCGCTCTGCTGTCAGGGGTTACTGAAGTGGAAGATATCGCTGACTGCACCTTCTTTGTAACATTTTCATTTGATGTTTCAGCCTGTTAAAATCATGTTGACATGTCTGTCTGTCTGTCTGTACTTTAGCAGCACAATAAAGAGTCTCCATGTTTAGTCTTCCTCCAGTGACCTTCACTGTTAGTGCTACATGGCTGATGTCTGGTGTTAGCGGACAGGATGAGTCATGAGGCTTAAAGGTGACAAAACAACATGAATCACCTGAAACATACTATCATACGATAACACAGAATAATAGTATGTATACAGGTGGCTAATTCAGCCTTATGGCAGTGTACCGTGGTGAATCATCTCTCTGCTTATCATATATCATATGAATTATTCATAGTCTGGCAATAATG
This sequence comes from Spondyliosoma cantharus, assembly GCA_900302685.1. Classification (NCBI taxonomy): domain Eukaryota; kingdom Metazoa; phylum Chordata; class Actinopteri; order Spariformes; family Sparidae; genus Spondyliosoma; species Spondyliosoma cantharus. The sequence goes on along the minus strand of OMLP01043643.1, from coordinate 18,937 downwards.
CTAGATGTCATTAAAAAAACAAAAACATTCTGCCTCACAAGCCGCAGGACAAATGCTGTTCTGTAAACTTCTTCGCACTAAACACACACATGAACACATCCTTGCATTATTGATGATTCCCAACGGGGCACATTGCTGGTGCTAATGAAGCCAAGCTAATTAAGAGCATCACCAACACAAAAACCCAAGTCAGACTTAAATTTTCAATAATACATTTTATTCCATTAAAGATTTTTTTTTTCTAATTGTACACTGGAATGTTAAGATTCCCCTTCTTCAGTAATTTAGTTAAAAATGCTCAATCTAGTCATTTTCAACCCCACATCCACACAACCATTGCTAAATTGAAATTTGGGGAGTACAAATGAAAAAGAAAACAAGAACATGAAAGACAAATGTTATATTTTGAATAATGGTGATGTACTGAGGATGCAAGTAAAGGATGACTGGGTGGATGAACAGGAGCGCCGGCAGCACAGCTTACTGCGAGGGCTCCGCTCTCTCTGCTTACCTTGGATGCGAGGGTCCAAAACCAGGCTGGCAGTCTGCATGCGAATGTGTGTGTGTGTGTGTGTGTGTGTATGGTGTGTGCTTTGTGTGTCCTTTCTGAGATATGAAATGTTAGATTAGGGAGCTTGGATGTTGTTTCTGGGCTGCGTTCAAAGTAATTTTGACTCGCTGATATCTGAGGGCTGATCACTTGACTGAAATGGACCTGAGGGACAATGTGGCGTCCCTTTTGGACACAGTGAGGAGTGGTTGCAATGGTGTTAAAAAAAAAAAAAATATCATAAGAAAAGTCAACAGATGCAATAGTCAAATGTGTTTACTGTTAGGTAACTTTGCCCTGCGGCTGAGAATTCCTTACAAAGTCCTGCTCTTCACTGTCAGATCTCAATATCCGGATTAGTGGTAAACAATGACAAAGTATACAGCAAACAGTAAAAAATATCAAAGTTAAAAATAAAAAGGACACCTTGAGACAATTTTGCTGATGATAACCGCAGACAGGACAGACAATATACTGAGCACAGAGCCATATTTTTCTTTTCAGCCAAGAACCAAAGTGTTACCTCTCTACAAAAACTGTGTCCTCACAAGAAAGAAAGAAGCAAAACAATCATCTGAAGTGAGATATCAATAGAGCAAATCACAATAGTTCAACGATTAAAGAGTGACAGGCTTATAATGATTGAGACGGCTACAATTCTGCAGTTATTATGGATAAGAAAATCTGAAAAGAACAAAAGCAAGAAGCCCATTGAAGAAGGCTGTATCCATGAACCATTGCAACGTGAGTGAAGCAGAAAGGCTGTGGAGGATGTCTGATTCTCAGGGGACGCTAAACTACCAGCGCTCGTTCTAATGGAGACTGATACAGCGGCCTCGGCCCCTGCTCTCCCCCTCTAGCTCCTGGCAGGGTTTTACTGATAGATGGACGAGGAGACGGCCGCCGGCCTCTCCTGCACCCCCGCAGTCATCCTCTACTTTAGTCTGAAGTCCTCTTTACAGTTCTGCTGGGCCAGCGCGACAGCATCAGTGTAGTTTTCTTTTGTGTGTGTTTGTTGTTTTTTTTCCTGTTCAATTAACTCTATATATAGATGATCCTCTCTCATACAAACATATAAATACACCACCGCTGCTCTGCTCCACCACAGGAAGAGGCTTTGCCAGAGGGCTGACATAGTCCTGTCGATGTACACAGTCTCTGAAATAGTATACAGGGTGGGCAGGCAAGAAATCTTCAATCTTTCTCTGTAGCATAGATTTGGACTTTTTTTTGTTGGTGATTTTTTTTGATTTTGATGTTTTCTTTCAATATTTTTACAGGATTTCATATTTGTCGACAACAAAGGAGGTTTCCGAAGAGAATCTAACGGAGCTGTCGCCATCTACGTGAGTCACTTTGGTAACCTGGAAAGAAGAGAGAGGAGCAGAGTGAGTTTGTATCATAAAGAATGAGTAAGCAGTCAGGAGAGAGTTAGGCTGTGTGACTTTTTCTGACAGAAAATGTTTGAGAATAACCGAGTTAGCCTGACACAGACTGGATTGTTCAGGCTTTAAAGTCCAACAACAATATATTGACTGATCGTACATAAGCATATTAAACTTAATATCATTAATATATATTCGACAATGATCTTGATAAGCCCAAGCATGCAGACTAGGAAATCTTACGGTGTAAAAATCAACATGTCAGTGCTTAATGAGGACAAACAATGCAGTGTACACACCTCAAACCTAGTCTGGCATTTATCATGAAGTTGTTTTATTCATCGACATGCATTCTGATACTGACTTATCTGCAGTTAGCTTATATCTGTCAGTTACAGTTTGTGTCTGTCCAGAAACCAAATGTATTCATTTTAAAATCATCTAAAAACAGAAAGAAGCCGCACAAACTGTGACTGATTATCAAAATAATTTTCAGCCAATCAGCTAATCGATTAATCCTCTGACTGGACAGGACACAATCAGCAGGAAATTACACATTGAGTTCATTTTTAACTGACAGGTGCAACTCATGTGGAGTCAACTTGACTCCTGTTCACCAATAGCATCTGAAGTGGCCAATATATTAATCAATGGCCACTTCATTAAGAACACCTGTACAATCGATTACAGTTCAATACAGAAGTAGAGCTGGGTATCGCTTCTGAGTTCCCCAATTGATCTGATTCCAATTTACGAGGTCTTGATTTTATTTGGTTAGGGATGTTTCAGTAACAATGCCAACTCTGCTTGGATATGAAAGAAATTCTGAGAGAACCAATGCTGTAAGTTTTACGAGGAACCTGCTCACCGGGAGCATTATTGACAATATTGTTCACATTTAGAATTCAATTAAATAGTTTCAGAGATTTGTGGCTGAAATCTATCTATGGAGAAATGAGTGGGATATTGTATGTATTAAAAATGCTGTGGTTAAAGAACAAGAAAGTAAAGACAGATGTCGAAACAACCTTAATCGTCATTCAATTCTAGAGTTTACAATGTGCCCATGAATGCAACATGAAGTCCCTGTGCTGCCAGTGTGAAACTGTGACACACAGACGGCAGCAGACAGAAGCAGCTCTTCTCAAATATTCACCACCAGTGTGCCTGATAGCATTTAGACAGAAAATATATGCACATTTGGTGCTTGGCAGGTCTTAAATTCAGACCCCTGTCCAAGGGAAAAAACATATTGCCGGCATGATTTCAAGAATTTTTTGAAGCCATATCAGATCATTCACACGAAGATCGATTCAGATTAGAGGTTAGGGCTATGATGGAGTAAAAAAACCTTATAGGCTTCATAAAAGTAGACTTAAGGTAGAGCAGTTTGCACTATACAGGTGTACCTAATAAAGTGGCAGCTGAGTGTAAACTTCCAACCCACCTGGATGTCGCAGTAGTTGCGCTTGGACACAAAGGTCACACTGATAGGGAAGAAGTCATTGGGCTGTCCGGCAATACTGAACTCCAGGCTGCCGGTCTTGTTGTTGGCATCGATGACAGGTAGGCACCACTCGAGAACGTTTCGCCTGCTGTCGTGTTTGTACTCTCCATCCAGATCACCAATCACTGGAGCTCCCACACCAGACCTGCAGAGGAGCAGCAACACACGAACGTGTCAGCACAAATCAGATACAACTTCTACACAACAATATACACTTCTTAGAGGATCTTAGCGTAGGACAAACGGCACCACTCTCTTAAACGGCTTAAACTGGATGTGCGTTTTGTTTAATTACGTGGACCTCATTTCAGACACACACCTTCACAGCTGACAGCTTACCATTACAGGTCTACACTGAAATGAAAGTTCGTTGATAGTGTGAAAGAGTGGCCAGCTCAAAAAGTAAAACTACAATATCAAATCGTTGTTTTAAGTCCTGTGAGCTGGATGCCATTTCAGACACTTTCCAACCAGAAATCATTATTATTGATGATTATCTCAGGTCTGTACACGGACTCATCTCACACATGTGGTTAGTACTTACGGTACAGGGATGCTGATGACCACGTCGTTGAGCTCGAGGCTGTCCTCCTGCAGCTCGTACTCAATGTTAACATCACAGCCACTACCACTCTCTGAAGGCCAGCAGTTAACTGTGGAAGGAACAACGCAGTCATGTCAGCGACAATGAGGAGCTGAATACCACCAGAGAACAGCAACACATTAAAATAGCCCAGATGAAGCACATGTGCTGCCACTCACTGGTTAGAGGTATAAGGGACTCGTCTGTGGTCTGTAGTCTCCACTTCAGCACGCCGACATCATTGTTGAGAGGGAAGGACTTCTCCGGGTTCTTCAGGCCAACCACTGATTCAGCGGTGAACAACTTCTTGTCCACATTGGGATGTGTCTGAGAGGACACAGACACAATTATCACTACAACTCATTATGCTATTGAATCCACTTCTCCTTCACCTCGTCTGTTACATTTCATCCATTTGGACACTTTGTCGTTTATAATCTATTGTTAGGGGTGGGATATATTAAGATATATTAATATGTTACAAAATGTAAAACATTGTAAGTTAATTCAAAGGGCTGATTGTCATGTTGAGTTAAATGTTGTTGTTTTAACTTAAAGAAAAATCATAATTTTCAAAACTTACATCTTCAGTATTTGTCTGAGACACATTTGTTATGCATTAACTTTACTCTGCAGTAAATACTGACAGTGTAATTTTTGTAGAGAAATGACACCATCCTCGTATAGACCTGTTCAATAGAAACCTCACCTTTCACTCACATTATGGTGCTAAAGAAGCTCGCCTGCCATTGCTCAACCGAAACAGGAAGAGGCATCGTTTTCCCTGGTCCCTATACAACTGACTGTTTTACTCTGTATTTTCACAGCACTGAGATCAGGGTTTAGCTAGCTGTAGCCATGTTGCTAACACTGTCTCTGCGACAGAGAGGAGGAGTTGTCAGTTTCTGCCTAAAGCTCTTGAGCTTTGACAGATTTCAATGACAATATACTTGTTGAAATTGATTTAAGAAAAGTGTAAGCGAGGACATCTCATTAAAAGATTTTCATATTCAATACAAATGTCTGAAGAATTGCTGAAACTTAGTAAATTATACTCTGCCTTACGTCCAAAATGTTTCCAAAATTGGCAAAGCATCTTAAAACTAGAAACTATACGAGTGTATAGCACAGAAAGGTCTCCAACATGTGTTTGGAATATGTGTATGTGGAACCTACTTGCAGCTGCAGTCCTTTGTTGTCATTATTATTGATAATGAGGCGGATACGTCCATTCTTGTCGTCTGTGACTCGGAGCGTCACCATACCGATCACCTCCATGTTCTGTAGGCCGCCATCACGACCGCAAGTCAGCGTGATCTTCTCCTCCACACGCAGATGCACACTGGAGAGGAAACACATTCACACACACACACACACCTCAAGTCATCAATCCACCATACTGAAGACAGTTAAAGCAGGTTCTATAGAAGGAAGATCTAAATGTTATATGACATGTCATATAATATAAAAAGATATTTTCATACTGAAGAGCAGATGGAATTGAGTCAACACACTACATTTTGCCATTCTCTTGCCACAACCTGATCAAGTAAACAGCCTCAAAACCAGCATCTGGATAATTAAAGAGAAATAAAACTCAACTGAAGAGTAGATGTTTGCATTTGTGGGAGTGAGCACTGGCTTAATACAGGACAAGAGAAGCTTCACTTGTTGCTTTTCAGACACACCCCTAAAATATTGTCAATGAATGACACCGAAGGACCAGTTTCTGATTTTAATTACAGATCAATTATCTTCTTCATGCTCTGGTGAACCAATAAATCACTATGAAGCATAACAATCATGGACACTTCTTAATTAATTTAATTCACAACTGCTTCATATAAAACTTGGTTTGAGTATGAATACAGTCAGGTTCTGTAGTATTTCAGCCTATGTTCTTTCCAATTTGGTGCAGGAACTGTATTAAATGATACTAAATCTAATGAATTTTATTGGAGTACAAATGTCCTATGAAGTCATAGCATGACAAAAACAAATGTCTGATGAAATGACTGACGTGTACATTGGCTTTGTTTGTTTTAAGCTCAACTGTATTACTGTCAAATATTTGCTCATCAGATCATGTTACACCTAATCACAATTACAAGTCGCCTCCGAGGTGTCCTTTGATGCATACTCAACATAATTGATGACTGATGCCTTTACTACAAAACACCTCATTATTGTGAGAAATATACTACTCCTACTCTACACCTTTATGGTTCCCTATAAACCTTAACTCCACTATGATATCTGGTCACACAGGCTGGATTTTCTCACAAAAATAAAGTCAAATTACAGCATGAAGGAAGCTCGTCTGCCATTGCTCAACTGAAACAGGAAGTTGTTTTGTTGTTTTCCTTAGTCACTATCTCGCTCAGTAAGATTTAGATATCTTACTGAAAGTTTTGACTAAGTCTGCCAAAAACACAGCGTTATCACTTTAAAACCTGGATTTTTACATTCTCCATTCAGCCAGCTGCAGTCAGTGGAAATAAGCTTTGACACTGTCACACAACAGTTCCAGAAGAATTAACAATATTGAATCGCGGAGACTGTGATGTGTCTGTACCTTTCCACGTTGACTGGTGGTGGTAGAGCTTTAGATACATCTGAGCCCCTCTTTCCTGTGCTAGGCATGATGGTTTCACCTTCAGACTTGAGCTTGTCGACAAAGTTGTCCACCTCTTTTCCTTTAGCTCCCAGTTTCAGAGCCTTACTGGGTCCACTTGGTCTGGAAAGAGAAGACGACACCTTTTTTGAGCAGTGGTGGCAGACTATTAAAAAGAACATTAACTTCTATGTATTTCTTGGAGTCGTACCTGACTGGAGCCGGTGTAATTTTGGGCTTCTCCGGTTCGACGATGGTGTCTGTGATGATGGACCCTGAGGAGATGCTGGTCATGCCAGCGCTGCCGAAGCCGCCGAAAGCTGGCACCTTCTTCCCGGAGCGCTCAGCATCCCTTCTAGCCTGCTGCAGCTCCTTGGCCTTCCTCCTCATCTCTGCCTTGGCCTCTCTCTCCTGGGTCTGTGGAGTAACAAAAAAACATTTACAGTTGTACTAATCTACATGATGGCGACACACCGAAAGAAATGCATAATTTTAACTGGTGTTTCAATTGTTGCAAACTAATGCAGTTAGGAAATTATTTTCTACACAATTACAGTTAATAGAATAAAAAAACACCATTTAAACAGTACAAGACATAATCTGCAGAGACCTGATTTCACCATAGTGATTCATAGTCTTTGATTTATCCAATAAACCAGAGAGACAAGAGTCTGATCTAACCTCTCTGACAGCACGGAAAACCTTCTCCTCATGGGAGTCCATCTCTGTGAAGGTGCGGATCTGAGCCAGGTTGACGTTCTCTCTGTAGCCAAGTGCCACAATTTCATCGAAGGCAAAGATCAGATCAAAACAGTGCTCTGAGATTTCACTCTCCTCCAGCACGCGGCAGTATTCTGGGATCTGGAATGGTAAAGAAAATAAGGACAAGTGAACCGGCGGAAAGATGTTATCATCTGGCACTGCCTGCAGTAAGAAGTGAGACAGAAAGGAGATTTCCACATGGCAGTTGAGGTTATAAACCTTACTCCTGACATCACAATGTGTCTGATCCTGATTAAAAACACTGCTGAACAGTGTAAAGGCAGGAACACACTGGCCCAACCGTTGGACGTCTGAAGCATTTGGGGAGACTCGGACGAGGTCGGGAACAAATATGTTTGCTGTGTTCAGCTGCCTTGGAAGCTTTCGGAGCCGCGCGGACAGCGTCTGATCCGTTTCAACATGCGAAGTCTGAGGAGGTTGGCTGTCTGACGTCTGAGCCATTGGATTCTCTGATTGGTTGTGTGCCAGCTGTATGACCATTCTGATTGGCGGTGTGCTAGCGAATTGGCGCGGTGTGTGGGAGGGACGGAATACTGTGTGCGCTTTGTTTTTATCTGCACTCCGTTCCGTCATTCACTGTTTTCGTGTTTTGGAGTACTGGCACGAGACTAGCTGTTATGTTCGTTCAGGACGAATTAATCTATGTTCGTTTGGTAAATTAAAAAATTTAAAAGGTTCATTGTGTAGGACTGAATGAGTTTGCAACAAACGAAATACCCCGTTTGGTTTGTCCTTGAAATCTATGGGAAAGGATCCACTCTCTCAGTAAATATAAAGGTGTTCTCCTAACAACCCAGAACCTCTTGCCCTGTGTCACATATGCCGTTTTCAGAAAAAAAGACCCAATATAAACTACGGATAATCACAGCAACGTTTAAGTACAGTGTCTCTGTCTGTATCTGTGGATAAGTCAGAGACGTGACAAAAATCATGTTTTTATGGTTCTCTCTCATTAATTCATCAACTTTATTGATAATTACCAAAGGCCAGCTCCATGTAGAGAGACAGGGCTGACAGCAGCGGCACCGCGGCAGCAGCACTGTCTGTGTGGGTGTGACACACGTGAGCTACGGCAGCTCAGTGACACAGCCATCACATGCTGCTCCCACAGGCAGTTTGTCCCGAGTGAAAGGTAACAAAAACGATTCTTATTTTCAGGTTATTTTACAATAATGAAAACAAAACTATGAATATCATATTCCATTTTGACTATCAACTGGACATCTTAATTCTTCCAATTTAGAGAAAAAAGCCTAAATATACAAAAGTGAAAATACACTGAAGCCACTAGTATCTATTATGTGCTAGTTAAGTTTTCGTGGTTGACTTCTTAAAAACACCCAAAGACACAGTTAATACAATTCAGGTTTCCTCCCTGTCTATGTCTAATACAAAAAACTGAAATAAAAGAAATTACAATGATTTGAAAAAAAAAATCAATCGAGGTGTCGGATTACTTAATCACTAACAAAATTTACCAGATGCCAAAATAACGCAAGTAAGGCAGGGCAGCACGACACATTTAGTCTGCCAACAAATGTTCTTCATCTTGTTAAATTAAGTACATAATAAACGCTTTACAGGATGTGATCATCCTGGTGTTTCTGATTCTACCTAGAGATAAAACAATTTTCAGCTTAGTACCTGAATAATATCTTAATTCAACACATCTAATATAACAGTCATTAAATAGTAAGAGCTAGTGCTGAATGTTGCATATCCTCAAATTTGTTCTTTCTTGTCTGCAATCAGGCTTGTCATTGAAGCACTACATGACAGCACGAGGGTCTCGCTTCAGCTACACTTAAAATGAACATAATACATAGCTTGTACATTGTTGCAACTATAAATTTAGATTATATTAGATTATTATAGAAGCAGATTCTAATCTCTATACTTTTGGATATCCACAATCAAACTGCAACATAAACATGCCATTAATATGCACTGCGATGCTGAACGTAGCTTCACGTACACTCAAACGGGAGAACAGGAAGCTGCATGTGAAGGATGTGTGAAAAAGTATACATCCATTGCATGACGTCATTTACATTGATTGATAAGCAAAGAATATGGACCTTCAGCTTCAGACATGGCAACTGCCATCTCTTCATACTGCCAAGTGACACTGTTAACTTTAAATGGATGACAGATGGAATTCATTTTCTGGGTTTAGATGAAAACATCCACTTCTTGTTTCCTTACCACTCGAGAGAAGAGTCTGAGAGTCTCCAGGTCCTCCAGGATGTTGCTGTTCTTGGTGGTGATGAGGACCATGTAGAGTTTCTCCAGTGGCTGGTACACGTAGCGAACACTGTCTGTTTCCACAAAGGTGTGCTGCTTGCCAGTGTTCATCAGTTTGGGGAATGCAGCCAGGAGACCCTCAATACGTGTCCGGGTCATTTCCACAAACTGCCGCGATACAATGGCCTTGCCAGCCTTGGTGCACACCGCCGCTGCCAACAGCACCTACAGGTGAGAAGAAAACCCAACTGTAACAGTGCCTACAGACCGTCAATATTGGAGCTGCAAATAACAATTATTTTCCTTGCCAATTAATCTTTCAATTTTCTTCTCAATTAATTGATTAATTTGTTGGTTTATAAAATACAATAAAATCATGGGAAACTTCTTTCCAAAAGCCCAAGATGAGGTCATCAAGTGTCTTGTCTTATCCTCACATCAAAGATATTTGGTTTACTCTCATAGAAGACTAAAGAAACCAGAAAACATTCACATCTGAAGCAGAGAATTTTTACTGTTTTTTCTTGATGACAAGTAACAAAAACAAACTCAAAATGATTCATTAATGATCAAAACATTTGGTTATGAATCTAACAGTTGACAAACAATTGATTAATTGACTGACAGTTGCTGCTCTATGCAATGTTATAACACACTGTGCATTCATAGTTTGTTTGTACATGCAGATGCTGCTGGAAGGCGAAAGTAAACGCTGTCTCCAATTTTAGTTCAACTTGGGACAGACAGAATTCCTGCTAATGTTGGCAAGCCTTGGTCTCCCTAGAAAGACTGCCAAGATGAATATCAGCAAATTAATGTAGTTTTACAACACAACTGTGCGGCAGATTTGGCACACAAACCCTTCAGCGGACAGCTCAGTTTACATTACTGGTTCACACTGTGCAAGGCTACCTGCTGTGTTGAGTTTCGGTGGAAGACATCGGCAGCAACAAGCTTTACAGTCTGACATTTTAATAAGATAATTGCGGCCACAGAGATTGCTGAATGCTGATGCGTCTTATATGGTAAGATGCGGTTTAATAAAAGACGTCAAGATGTATCTATAGTGGGTATGTTTGTCTGCAGAGAAGGCAACCCAACTCTTAATCACCATTTTTTTGAATGGAGCTTGGTGTGACACTTATCACACTACAGACAACGACAGCAACCGTGGACCACTGTATGTTTTAGAAACAGTCAATAATATGTACGTATATAATATTGAATGTTTGGCTAAATATAGCTAAGATGAATATACGCACACTCCTTATTTCACTCTAGTAACCGAATAAAGGAACTGCATTCATTCCACGTTGACAATGGCTGAAGTTGGAAATGAAAGGCAGCGGCTAGGACAGATCTGAACTTGATATGGACAGGCTCCACTGGAAGTTAACATTGACAGTCCAAGATACATGTTGCAGCAACTGTCACACCATAATGATTACACAAATATAAATGTGTGTCAGGTTTTGGATGAACGTTATCCAGAGTTGCCTGGCTGACTACAATATGACAGCAGGTAACGTTAGCCCGGATCCGGCTAGTGACAGGAGCTAAGTCTAGCGCTAGCTTGTAAAGCTAGTTAACGTCAGCAATGTCTGCACACTCAGCGCCGCCTACTAAGCTTTAATTTGACTCAATATGATAAAACAACCATTCATTTCGTTCAATATGACAACAAAACTCAAGCTTAGCGCTGTCAGTCCAGTGAAAAAGAAACATTTGGTTTTCGTCTCATTTCGCTCTTGAGCAACCTAGCTAACTGATACCTAGCTTTAGCCAGTTGCCAGGTTAGCCAATGTTATGATAATTGCTAGGCCCGATAAAGGTAGGGGAAATATCTGGATATTCGACTGTCACTCACCATTTTGGTCTCTCTCTATGGTACGACGATCTTCCGTCTCTCGTGCTTGTCCCTTTGGAGGTTTCTAGTCACTCTGGAATAGCAAGGTGCGGATATACAGCTGCCTTCAAGTTGTGTGATTGTTAGCTAGCTAGCGTCAATATGGCAGCAGTACAGAGCCACGTCTCCACCGGAAGAGCAGCGCTGGATCAGCCCACCGTGGAAACCAATGACGTGGGCCCCAAAATGTTCGCCTTGTTGCATAAATGAGTTTCTGGTACTGCTCCCACAGGCGCTCTTCCTCTTTCTTTCGTATCCTCGGGTGGTGCCAAACATTTACTACTGACTAACCTTTAATGGCATTATGTCTGTTGATTGAGCGACGGTCGTGATCAGTGATGTGGCAGTTGATAAACTTTAATCATAAAAATAATTCTTCTGTCAGGTCTGTCACACTGATTGATGCTCGTTGACAGCAATGGCTGTTATCAACAGAAATCGATTGAACTTCCAAATGTTTTCTTCTACTAAAACACCATCGTATAAAGTGTGTCAATGTAATCTAGCTTCACTTTCACATATTTTTGGCCCTAACAGCTGTCTACTGTAGGTGCCAGTGAGGTGTGATCAGTTGGTCCATAGAGGCAGGTACACTGGAGTACAGTGTCATATCTTCTTGTAGATGCTTCACTGAATAAGATATTCTGCCAAAAGAGTTCATTTTTTTGTATTTTTCTGGTTTATCGTGATGTCCGGTGTGAACTACGGTGTTATTCATAAAACAATTTAAATACAGAAACAGTATAAACACATGGGTTTAAAACACTCCAAATAGTTGCCTAATACATCACACTGTGCATACATGAGTAAAATGTTGAACATTTAGTTTACATTTTCACTCATCCACACACTTTGTAGGTTAAAATCATTTAAAGATGATTGATGACAGTTTTAATCAAAGCATGCTTAGTGTCTTCTAACTCCTGGATATTTAATTGGTCTAAATCAATTATAAAGATCAACAGTACTATTCAGTTTATTCTTTACCATAATTCAGGGGAAATCAGTGTTGCAGTAATTTTCCTCTGGCACCAGATGTCACTATTTAAAGTGTGTATGGAAGGTATAGAAGCACACACACAGTTCTAGGTTATTAAGTGAGGTCTTAACACGTTTCACGGGTCCTCCTACAAATGTATCTAAGAGATCAGGGACTGCGAGGGCCAAGCTGTAGTTAATGATGTGTGCCTCGTCTCCCTCCAGATATTGTCTCAACCTTTCCTTCTGGCAACATCTTCTCATGGCAGTGTGTAAGAGTGAGGTGTGGCACTTGACATACTCCTGAGTTGGTAAACTGGTAGTATAAAGGCCACATCATCAGGTCACATCAGACAGAACACAGCAGTAATCCCTATCATCTGCTTCCCTGTGTCTGGAAACAGTTTAGAGTTTAGACCGTCTTCACTCTCTTCACATACAATTAAGATTTTTTGTGTTTTATTTGTATCTACTTTTTTTTTGTTTTTTTACTTAACTGCAGCTATTACAGTAATAGACAAAGAGGCGTCAAACACAGTGGACTTGCACACTGTCCTATGGAGGAAACTGACAGACGGAACAAGGAAATGACCTCTAACCGGTCCAATGACATCACAGCTTCCGCGTTCATTCATAGGAGAGCCGCACGAGAGGGGCGCGCTAACTGTTTTCAAGGATTTCATGTTTTTTAATGGCCTCTGAGTCAAGAAGAAGACGCCGCTGATTTGTGCCCTGTTGGCAGAGTGAACGGGATCACCGACATGTCGGAGGAAGCAAGTTCATCGGTAGGTTTTATTCAAAGTGACCCGGTGGTGAGTGTGTGGTTAGCACCGTGCATGAAGCACCTCCAGTGCTCGTGGGTGGGCACTTCCGTATGTGCCGTATTTTGGAGCGCTGTGATTGGTCGAGCCGTTTGTCTGTTTCAGTACTCTGCTCCTCATTGGACGATTACAAAGATGAGCGGTGTCAAATGTTGACAGTTAGGAGTTACGAGAAGGGTTTCAGGGTTACAAAGTTAAACGTCTAGAACTTGTCGTCGACCCCGTTGGAAGCTAACAACGATAAGATACTGTATAAACGTGTTGTCAACAGTGCGTAAGCAGCTCCCACAGCGAGTAGCTCAAAGGGCTAGTTAAAACTGTGCTCCTCTTCATCTGCTCAACTTTGAAACCCAAAGTGTGAGCCAGTGGCACCTCGAAACACATCACGTCGTCTGACCATTAAAGAGGTGAACGTATATTAACGTTCGACTCAGAAACCAACAGAAACATCTGGAGTTTTCCTCTTTTTGATAGCCTTTAGCTAATTCCAGTTAGCACCGGTCAGCATTGCTTGCTCCCGTCCACCAGTGTTACATGTGTGTTTGGATGGAGTCTGTAATTTAACTGGATCTGTTTGCGAAACGAGCAACCAAAGAAAAGTTGTGAGGTTTTATGTGATAAAGTGCTGTTTGTTCTACTCCATGTCCGCCGAATGGAAGAGTGCCAACTGCTGGTAGCTGGGAAACCACGTTGAGTCTTTGGGATGGTGCAGTAACCTGACGCCTGGCGAAGCAACATTAAATCAGTAGATTTCTTAATGTAGTTTTCAAAGAACACAAAGACAAAAATGTCTCTTCAGACATTGTGTCATTGTGACACTGTGTGTGGAACATCACAGTGGCCAGTGACAATAGAAAGGTGAAAACGAGATATACTGTAAATGGATTCACATAAATAATGAATGTAGTTACAGTGTGACTGTTATATAAATGAAGAAGCAGGACAGTTTTGTGCTGGGCTGTGTAAGGTTTTAACTTGCAGATGTTCACAGTATAAAGTTTAAAGAATATTTGCAGTCTCAACATGGTGGCCGGATTTCAAAAAGATGTGCACTGATGTAATCTATTAGTATTACAGTACTATAATGTTATGTACAATCACATATATTTGAATGGAAGTATTAGTCGCTCATTGGAAAATGTTATAAATTGAGTTATATTATTATGGCAGAATACCATTTTAAAAACTATTTCATTTCCTATTTGAATCTTTGTCAGGGATGTTTTTATTTTATATGGATCTTTTCATGACAGTGTTTTTGTCACCAGTCCCAATACTTTCAATCGTCATACGTATCGTATAAAGTCATTCAGGATAAGTTGATCGTGGTGAATTTCCATTATCCGGATATTAATTGTGAATCAGGACAGTTGTGAAGACCCTCACATGCGTGACTTGATAATGTGCAGTCCTGTTCTGATATCCTGATTTATTTTGAATTACATAAAAGGGGATCTCGCTTCTTTCACCGATTGGACTTTTTAAGGGCCGATACTGATTATTAGAAGTCAAGGAGACTGAAAACTGATATTTGGGACCGATATTCATTTGCAGTAACAATGACAACCTTTTTAAAATAAAAAAGTCATTCAGGTACGATTCAGTGGCATTTTAAGAGTTTTAAGCATATTTTGATGATTATAGGAGTAATATTGCAATTATTTTGGCCCAGGTTATTTGTGACGTGAAATTTTCATATTCTTGTATGCGTTGCTCCAAGGCTGCAGTTTGTACAAAGTTATATATGTCCTTTGGTTTGCAGTGTGTTTATTTATCAATGAAACAGCCGTGACAATTCTGATTTAAATGTTCATTTTGCGTGTATTGCCTGTCTTCTCATCCATGCCAGCCCCACTTTTGATGGAGGATCATTTTCATTCAGAATAAAGGGATTTTAAAGGAGGAAAGTTCATCACCACACACGACCCTCCACATATCAAAAACCCTGCGACCACACCTCATACACCAGACCCTACTTCGCTGCCCCTCCCTGCCCTGTATAACGGACTCAATGAATTGGCACACTTATCTTTTGGAACCAGAGATATCTTGGGGTGGAGTTTCTGAAAGAGAGAGAGGGGGTGTCCAGTAAAAAAGACCACTGTTCAGTATCAAGAGGCTATATGACCTCAGCACAGCTCCTTACCAATACACAGCAGGCAGTCTCAGCCACACACCGGACACAATAGCCTCCACAGTGCAGACGCTCAGTGCAGCCACACAGAATTATGGAGGAAGGACCTTACAAGTACATCAGGGTGAGGCGAGCAGAGAAAATGGTTCATTCATGAGCTAGTTATAGAGATGGGGAAGACAGCAGTTAGAAGATGTTTCAGGGATGTTGGCAAAAATTGAGTTAAAACTCTTTTGGCTGATTTCTGTTTTGTCTCGGCAGGATGGTAATGGCAAGGTCAGTCGAGTCATCCGGATTGGAACGCGCAAGAGCCAGGTACAGTACGAGGATTATTACATCTTGGGTTTAACTGTGCTTGCTGACTTTTGAAATGGTTCAGAGCTATTGCATATTTCTTTTGTCTTAGTTTCAACTTTCAGCTCTAATTTGAATGTGAACATGAGCCCTACAGAGCCTCAGTGTGTCAGTTAGATTTGTTTCTCCATGCTGGTTTAAGTACAGAGGAGTGAAACGTCTGGAGCTCTCCTCGCAGAGATAACATAGTTCTGGCTCAACAATGTCTTTTTAAGATAACTGTTCCTCCCCCCTGATATCAGAGAGCATTATTCTCATTTGATGCTCTCTGGCTCTGTGGATGGGCCTTTGAAACTTTTTCAATGAGCAAATTAGTTCAAGTTAAAAACTGCTGTGTTCCTCTGTCCCAGCTGGCTCGCATCCAGACTGACAGCGTGGCAGCCAAGTTGAAAGAACTCTACCCGGACGTCCACTTGGAAATAGGTGAGGATCGTCCCAGCCTTTTATCTGTGTGACATCATTTTCTATCTGTCCAATTTTCTAGCTGGCATCTTCATATACGTCTGCTCCACAATTGCTGATGATTTGACGAGGGTTGAGTTGAATGAGAATTGTAATATTTGTACTAATAGATTTACGAAGAGTGCTTTCTTTTTTGTTAAGATTAGTTTTGAAGTCAGAAGTTGCGGCTTAAAAATGACCATCAGATCCACACAGGTGATTTCACTCATTCTGCCTGATTGGAATTTTTGTGAAGACTGTGCGGGGGACTGCTGGATTTTTTTGGCCTTTATACGGCTTTATTGATAGTACAGGCTCAAGATATGACAAGAAACAGGATGAGAAAGAGGAGGAGTGACATGCAGCAAAGGACCCCGGGCCGGGACTCACTGCAGCGAGGACAAAGCCTCTGTACATGGCACGCCTGCTCTACCAACTGAGCGAAACGGCGCCCCAGGGGACTGCTTGATTGACATCTGTCGTAGCCTTCCATTAGTTTTAGTCCACCTGTCAGGGTCGGACATGTTACACCTGAATCATTCTTAATGGTTCATGACACCCAGTGACTTTGCACAATCTCAGCAGAGCTCTCACCCAACTTTACCCTGAGCAGAGATCAGAAATGGGCTGATAAAGTAGAAACACCTGTGCAGGTGTGCAGGGTATTTAAGCTCCATCAGTTTGACATATTAAAGTGTGTGTACAGCTGTTGGGGAATTTGGCCACATTTTTTATTTTTTTTTGAAAAAAATAGTATAAAGTTTTTTGTGGTCTTTTGTGGTCTAGTTCCTCACAGTTATCAGCAGCAGCCTCAAACATCAGCCTATGATCCACTTTGAAAATAACCTTTAATGGCTAAATAACCAGCAGGCCGATTGTGCTATAAAAGAAACAGAGTTAAATTCAAAATGTCTAATCTGGCTTCACATAATTAATGGTTTGTAACCAACGGGCTAACTGAATAGCTATCTAATACCTGAGTACGCATGAATGTGATTGGGTTATGATGTGATTGAATCTCTGTCTTCTTCTTTCAGTTGGCATGTCAACGACCGGAGACAAAATCCTCGACACCGCTTTGTCAAAGGTGAGGCAACAGATCGGAGGCTGCATTATGACAGATGTGACTGTCGTGACTAACAATTTAGGATAGCTTCTCAGCCAAAAATGATCCAATAAAACAAGCACTGTAAGAATTTAGCAGCAGTCAGTATCTGAATCACCTTCAGCGCTGTGCAGATTATTATCACACACTGCTCTGCTCCATTTAGCATTCTAACAAGACAGTAGTGCAGTAGGGGCTCGCTTTTGACCCGTGGCTCACCGTTACGTTTCAGTTCATACTCACTGCTCATTGTAGGGTTATTGTATGACAAATGTTAAGTAACAATGTAAATAAAAATCACTGTTTCTTTGTCTTGTTTTAAATACAGATTGGAGAGAAGAGTTTGTTCACCAAAGAGTTGGAGAATGCTCTGGAGAGGAATGAGTGAGTGTCACCGATGTCATCTGTGACTGACGCCACTCTGGCTTCACACCATTGTTTCACCAACTGACATAAACCACTAGGTTTTCACCAACAGGGCCAGACTACTGCTTTGTAGCCATCACTTACAGCTATTATGTGCTACTCTTTAACAGATATGGATTTAAAGCATCATTATAGCAGAGAAATCCCAGGTTATGTCTGACTTTTGAATATTTTGTAGACATCAGCCACAGTGACCTAAAACATCCATAAAGGCACCAGTGTAACAGACCATTCAGAGGGAAACCTTTGATTTCCTCCACAGCTTCAGATGTAGCAGGTGGTTCTGTTCTGTAGCTGCCCTGAAGAGCATTCACACCACTGAATGGCTGTATTATATACCACAGGACATAATGCAGCATGTATATATGGACCTTGTTCCTGTTTGTCCCGCAGGGTCGACCTGGTTGTTCACTCACTGAAAGACCTCCCCACCACTCTGCCTCCAGGATTCACCATCGGGGCTGTGCTGGAGTAAGTGCAGTAGTACACTTTATCTGTATAAACTCATCATTCTGTGGATACTCTTATAAAGAGGCAGCAAGTAATATTTTACAGTCCCACTTCATAGAAAGTAGTGAAAGGGAACATGCGCTGGTTACATTATAAGATTATAAGAGATTTAAAAACAATGATAAAAACATAGTCTGTTTATAAAGAAACTCTTCTGGGTACATTTAAAGATTTCATTTTTAAGATATTTTCTGCAATAAAATGTCTAATAACAACTCCACCTTTGTTCCATGTGCTGTGGAGTTGTGTACTTACATTATCCCAAATGTTTCCAATGAAGTTCAAACCAGAAAAATCTATACCTTTACTCAAGGTGACAGTTTGTTTATTTGGCTGCCTGTTGCTATAGCTTCAGGAGAGAAGAAACATAACGTTAAAAAAAAAATTCTCGTCTGTGGTTGTTTGATTGGGTGTTCACCACTTACCTGTCCAGGTCTTTACTGTGTTTATTCGCTCCAAAGAGCCAGATTACTTTACTGTACATTTACCATAAGCTAGCAAGCAACGCACCGACTGTGTGTGTGTGTGTGTGTGTGTGTGTGTGTGTGTGTGTGTGTGTGTGTGTGTGTGTGTGTGTGTGTGTGTGTGTGTGTGTG
>OMLP01043640.1:0-41462 GCA_900302685.1 Spondyliosoma cantharus | reverse complement strand
GTGTCCGATTGTTGCCAGCAAGCTTGGACTTCCCCCGTCTTCTGACGTCGTTGTAGCGCTTGCAGCACTGGTGCGATGTCCTGGGGATGCCAGCCGTAGAAACAACTGTGCCAATTTTCGCCACTTCTCGGTCTTTTACGGCCCTGACGAGAACGTCGGTCTCCTCGGCTGTGAACCGCTCCTGGCATGCGCCGTTATAAAAGCAATCCGCCATGAAACAAGCGTGCCTGCTTTTAAAGGGAATGTGAGATGACGCTCTGATTGGTTTATTGCACGTTACGCCCAAACCACACCTATGACTAATGTAGCTACTTCAGACCAGCCCATTTCAGATTTGCGTCGGGCGCAAGAGTCATTTATCCCACCGGCACAGTAGCAACAGCGCCTGAGATCCGTCCACAGAGCTACTTGCGCTTTGCGCTTGATACTTGCGTTTCAGATCATTAAGATAGAGCCCTTGGTTTGTATTTATGTGCCATTTTTCTATCTATTAACTTTTTCTTATTTTGAATGTACCTGTAAATAAGCAGTGTCATAAAACATATTGTCATTGCTTCTTTCAATGCTTTCCAGGTGTCAACACTTGAGAATAAAGTGACTACAATTGAATCGGTAAGATATTTAACAAGTATCTGATGTATTATAGATGAAAATTATTCTATTCCATTCTATTCATTCCATTATTTTCTATGTAGGAGTATTTTTCACTTCTATGCTGAAATATTGCCAACCTTGTTTAGCTCTAGCAAGTTTGGAATTTATTCATTTGAATTTGACATGTAAAGTGTCTGGCTATGCAAAACATTAATGGCTCAACCCAATACTGTCCTGCACATGTTGTGTGTCTGTCCTTGTCTTTTGTCTCCTTTTCTCTCCTCCAGATAGTCCAGAAGGTGTCTTGCAACAGTAATCCCTGTCAGAATGGAGGAACATGTCTGAATACACTCAACTCATTTCACTGTTTGTGTCCCGGCAACTGGGATGTGAGTTTTATACTATTTGCATTATGGGGTGCTTATTATAGTTGACTATGTATTAATTGTATTGTTGGTATTAATAAATACCACTTGGCATTAGTGATAGCAGTGCAGCTGAAGTGGAGTTGACACAGCAGATCACTCGCATAACTAAGGCCAACATAGTTTATTATACATTTCTGGATTGAACCTTACAGTTAGTTGCATCCAGATGATAATACTGTAAAATAATATATATTTACAGTCAGCCAAAAATATTTGAAAGACACAAAATAGAGGCCTAGGTCAAAGGATAAAGAGCACAATGCCCTTACACACTGGGGGGGACAACAAATAGCCACAAAAAATAAACTGTCAAAACTATTCATATCAGAAGTTATGTAAATGTGCGACAGTTGCAACACTTGTACAACAATAAAAGATTTGAATAGATTCATGCTAGCTCATTCTTCAGAAAAGAATTATGGATTCAGCATCGTCCAGTGATGATGATCTTGTCCTCCTCCTCACTCGACAAAAGGAGAGGAGAGTTTGGGTACATCTTATTTTAGAAGGTAGTGAAAAAGAAGGTGCAGGCTGCAGCTGCTCAGGTATGGTTTGTCTCTGCATCAATGCAGAATCTTCGTGATGCATCATATAATCGAGGAATTTCCACACCTCTAGACCATATGTCATTTGTCGTTTGCCAACTCGTTCAAAGGCCTGAAATTTTTCGACAAAAAACATTATATCCAAGTAAAAAAATGCTGATAAGCTCACTTTGCTGTGAGACAGATCTGATGTTCTGATGTTCTGATCTGAGGAACAAAAATCCATATCTTTCGGCGTTGTAACAGAGGAAACAGCAAGATTGACGTGGGTGAAGAAAATGGGGCAAAGCGGGTTGCTTCTTGCTGAGGGGAAAGATCCTCACCTCTGCAGGGATTAGAGGCTGGGTTGCACAGCTCTCTTCTGGAAAAGGTCACAGGGCAGTCTGTGGCTCATCCAGCAAGACAAAAGACTGCGGTCTAAATGAAGGTAAAATCCAAACTTTTGGTTGCTCCCTTGTAATGCAGGTGAAGTATTTTAAGATGGGACTGCCTTGGAACTGGCGTGCAGCTGTTTTAAGGTTCTCAGTGCATCTGGTCGTTGCACTGAAACGTGAACGTTCAGGTGCACTATAAGCCAATGGGAGAAAGGAGTTTCAACATATGAAACTGTGGCAACCAGGCGCCACCTCCTGGGCACTTGGGTTTACACTCTTTCCTTTGTTTACCAGGCTTTGCTAGTGCAAGGAGGCCACATGTTAGGCTTTGGTCTACAGGCAGGCCGCTCTATTGTTAGGACCTTGTGGTTAGGTTGTGTGAACCCTGGCTATTTTGGTGATACACACCTGTGATGTCACTGGCACAAATGAGGGAAACCCACATGCCACATCCAAAAGTTCATTACATAAGCTATTCAATGTCCTGATGGCCAAGCTGTTCAGCAATTCTGCTCTGCTTCTGCTATTGTTGTGATGTCATGGCAGTTCCACACAATGTGACTGATTGATGCCCTTGTTTGAAAGATGAGAAACATTTTGGAAAAGTTTTTTGATGTGCAAATTAATCCCATGAAAAACCCTGCCCCCAGTGTGCAAAGAGCTTCACTTAGAATTATTCTCAGATTTTCTAAATAATAATTATTTGATATAATATTTCTCTTAATTTATGACACATAGAATCATTAAAGTCTTCCTCATTCATGAGTACGTATTTTCCTTAAGTTGATTCTGAACCAGATGTCTCTCCCATTTCTCCTCTCTTGCTCTGTTTCTCAGGGTCCTAACTGTGCAACAGATGTAAACGAATGTCAGGTGTATTCTGGAACAGTTCAGGGTTGTCAGAATGGAGCAACATGTGTCAACACCCCTGGATCATTCACGTATGTCTGAAGCTTCCCATATAGGCTATTCTGTTGTTATAAATATATATATTTTTTTACCTATTCTTACTTTTGTAGGAAAATTGATGATTTAATGTGCTTCTCTTTTGAGCTAAGTCATTGTATAAAATTGCCACATGCTATGTGAATCAGAAATTGAGTATAATATCAGACCTAAAATAATAATTCTTATTGGGATATATTTATTTATGAATCCTACTCTCTGTTAGTCTTTCTTTCACAAGTTCTCACTTAAAGCTAACAGCAGTACCATTTCTGTTTCTGTGCAGCTGTAACTGTTCTCCAGAATGGTCTGGGACTCTCTGTTCTGTGCGTTACGATGACTGCAGAAACGTAGGACAGGACCTGTGTGTACATGGCACATGTATTGACACAGACCGCGTTACAGATGGACAGGTAACGAGTCACTTTACCCTTTACTTGACTAAGTTAAAAAGTATAGGAAATTTGTTTTTTATTTACACTGAAAGATGTTTTTACTATCTGCCCATTGCACCATTAATTGGACAAACAATACATGAAACAAAGACACATTTTTTTTATTTTTGTCTGATGATAAACAAAATAGTAGTTGTGTAGTAGTTTTTAGAAGCTTTGAGCAGTACATTATTGCTGTACTATGAAGAAAACCACAATGTAGTGTCATTTTTATTCATGGGAGCACAATAAGGAGGATAAATACTGTATATTTGATTGGAATGAACCAGTATACAGAAGATATTAATAATAATACGATTCTAACCCTAATAACAGAATCAGAATTATGATTATTAAATTATTTTTAATCATTAACATTTATAAAATAGATTAGACCTTTGTTTGCTGAGTTGTGTACTTTTATGATCCCGGATGTTTCCGGCAATATCTAAACCTAGAGAAATAGAGTTCCTCAAGGTAACGGTGTATTTTATTAGGTTGCAGCCACTAATTCCGAATAGGGAAGGCGTTCATTTTGGGTGAATAACACTTTAAAACATTATCTAAGCTAGACTCAGATGTAGTTTTTATGAAACTTGTGAGTGGTGATTAATTATTCTTTTATGTTCTGTAAACAAACCCTCTCCCACTTCTAAATCAAAGCACAGGTTACATATACTGCTTTTCCACTAAAATGTGCAGGTCTACACACGTTTTTTAAAATAAAAATTGCCTATTGGCCCCATTCCTACTTCCACAAGCAAGGCAGCCCGTCTGTGATTTTTTATCTGAAGCGTTACGTTGTATGTCACTGACGTCACGTTTCACACCATGAATGAAGCACTGGAAACAGTTGTAACAGAAGAGAAAACAACAATAGAATCATTGTTAAAGACAAGTCTGGTGGATACATTCTTTTGAGTGTCACAACCCCTACGAAATGACGTTTCACTATCATAATATGAGCTATTCGGTCCAATAACAAAAGTGGAAAGTCTAGAAGAGCCGCATGATTAAATTATTTATCCCCATTCAAGTTAACCAAGTGCTAAACCGGAATTAGCTGGCTTGGTCGACAAACCAGGTATTTTCATTGCCAGGTCATACAGTTATCATACAACTGAGACTCCAGAAATTAGATAATATATGTGAACTAATGGTTTTGAGTAAAGGCTGATAATGTAAACCTGATTGACTACTACATCCAATTATGGTTGAGTTTGTACAATTAGATCTGTGCAGTTTCACCTCATGTAAAAACTTAAATGGTGTCAGGCAACTGGGTTTCATGCAATTCTCTAGTAAAGCCAACTAACTAAGGAACTTTTCATCAGCAGCAGTGGTTGTTTAATGGTCTATACACCAACAGTGAAGTGATTTTGATGGCAAGAACATTTGTGTTGATTTGCCTTACGCATGAAGTGTTTATCCACCTCAAACAGTCAGTTTACTTTACTTCACACTAACCGTAAGCTAACATTTATGAGCAACAACACACACTCATGGTCTGTTTGTGTCTGTGTGGTTAAATTCAGGTCAACTCTCTGTAAATTCAGTGACCAGAGACTCTGTTACTCTCTGTTCATTTCTGCTTTCCTCTCTGTAATGTTGTTCAAGAAGTAAAAAACATTACCCTCCAGCTCCAGTCGGCAGTTCACATAATAGAACTTAAACACCCAAAATTGGGGATCAGCCCTGCAGACCACTGCTGGGTCAGGTTGATAAACAAGAGTGAGGACAAATTACATTTTTTTATCCCAAGATTTAAAAGTAATTTCTGAGTCTTCCTCCTGTTTGTAAACGGTTCCGGATCAGACCAGAATCTGAAGTGACTCCAGCTGTTTATTCTCCAGAGGCTCTGGCTCTTATAAAGACTCTCTAGCTGGCTCTAAGGAACTGAGCAGTGGCTCTTGCTCCCCTTCTCTACAGGGTCCTCCAAACTCTGCAAACATAATTTGTTTTGTTTTGCTACAGAATGTGTCAACATTCAGAACAATTTTGTAGCTTCATTAGCATTTATTAGAAACAGTTTTATGTCATAGTCCATGGAGGCTCAATTATCTGAATGCTTTTATTCCAAACTATCAAATTTCAATGATTTATATTATGAGTGGCTATGAATATTGTAATATATAAAAACCAGTAGACAGTAAAATACCTCAATGTGAATCCACGTGTAGATATTAGTGAAATCATATTTCCTTCTGACACACCTCCTTAAATTGAGGTAACGGAGTCTTAATATGAACTGGAAAAACAATATGATAGGCCGACCTTTTTTTCATTTTGGCCTGGCAATTTACGTTTACATTTAGGCCATTTAGCAGATGCTTTTGTCAAAAGCAAATAAGTACATTTGTCACAACAAAGAAACCACAACAATGTCAACAGCAATAGTATGCAGGTATGGCATATAATTGCAAACAAATACTCTTGTATCATTTTTTTTTTGGAATTCAATATTATTTCATTCTGTTGTTGTATGTACATGCTTTGCTGCAGATATGACTTTGTTTAACAAGTTTTTCACACTGTGACCATTTTTCCATTGAACAGCCTAAATACCAGTGCATTTGTCAGAATGGCTGGGAGGCTCCAGCCGGGAACCCTTCCTGTGTGGCTGATGTGAATGAGTGTAACCTACAAAACAAACCTTGTTCCACCAACCCCGCTGTTCCCTGCTACAACACTCAGGGTTCCTTCTACTGTGGAGCCTGTCCTGCTGGTAACATTCATTAACACAATTCATCCTTTGAATGCAAGTGCTTAATTTGTGACCAGATGCACATACTATATTAGAACGGTATTATACAATGTAGAAAATAGGCGTGGAGCAGGTACAATTATCTAAAACAGGCCATTGTGGATGCAAAATCATTTTCAAGTGTAATTAAACCCCCCCAAAAGTGAATATGAACAGCTTTGCCCATTAAGGACATGATAATCACAATTGGTCTCTCTCAAATCTTCTGTCATGAACAAACTTAGGTTGATTCTCCTCAGGAACAGTAAGTCAACTGCCTACTTGCCTTTAAAGGTGGTAGTTGATATAATTAAGTAGATGTGCCTGTCTCAGCTCCGGTTGCTACTATATTGCATCCTATTAAATAATATTGATCCTGCTGTAGCCATTCCATGATGGAATAACTGGTCTCTATTGTAGCCCTGGACAGCAAATTTCGAAGAAAAACAAAAGAAATTGTGAAAAATAAGTATGCACGCAACTAACAAAAAAATCTATCTCATTCTGTGGTTTTGAGAATCACCACTGTTTGTGCATTTCCATGCATTGGAGTTTTATTGTAATTACTTCTAATATGTCTCAGGTTGGCAAGGCAATGGCTACAGCTGTCAGGATGTGGATGAATGTTTGACCAATAATGCTGGCTGCTCCACCACTCCCATGGTGCAATGCTTGAACACCATGGGCTCCTTCCACTGTGGTTCATGCCCTCCAGGTATGGTACATCTTCATCATAATATTCCAAATGTTCGAAAATGCTTTATCGTAGACAACTGTTTCGTTTTCCTGAAGTAGTATCCCTAAAGAGTCCTTAAGGACACATGTGCGCTCTGAGTTTCTGAGTCGTTCGGGCTACTTGTGGGTTGTTACCCTAACCACCCGTCATGTGGGTTGCTACCTATGATATAACGCTTAGAATTACAATAACCTGGATGACTGAGAGCCTTCATTAACAGTATTACAACTGAACTCTTGGATTTATTTAAAAGTTACAGAACCATAGTGGATTTCATTCTTCTTGAGTTCCAGAGACAGTATGTAAAACTTGCTTGACTCATAACATGAAGGTCAGAAGGAATGTGCTGGATAGTAAAATGTGGAAGTATATGTGCGATGTACACTCCAGGTTTGCATTTTGACCTCTACACCAACCTGAAATTAGTTTATACTGGTTGTTATACAGCATGCTAGTAGAGGAATTAGCAATGGTATGGACCCCAAACTGATTGCAGGTACTGGTGAAAGTGATCTTTGTGGGGATGCCACATGTAGGCCTGCAACTGTGACAGAAGATCCTGCCTCACTGAGAGAGGCCAAGGCACTCTGTTGAAAAGCAGACAGATCACTGGGAGTCAAAGCCACAAGCAAAACAATGATCTCTCATATGTCAATCAGGTGTGCATATGAGTAATGGGACCAGAAGGTAGTTATACACAAGGCAGTTTTGCCAGAAATGTTAATTGTGACATAAAGCATAAAGCGTTACTCCAGTGTGCTTTGGCATTTATTACATATATATCCTTTCATGGCAATATTAATTAGACACACTGTTTGCCAAATATATTTTGACAAATGACTTAATTTTGTGTTCAAACTTAAAAAATGTAAGCTTGACAATTATGTATGATTCTAGTACAATCCTCAAGTCATACG
The DNA here is from genome assembly GCA_900302685.1 of Spondyliosoma cantharus. Classification (NCBI taxonomy): domain Eukaryota; kingdom Metazoa; phylum Chordata; class Actinopteri; order Spariformes; family Sparidae; genus Spondyliosoma; species Spondyliosoma cantharus. The sequence continues at coordinate 33,746 of OMLP01043640.1, read as the reverse complement.
TCATCCTCTAAACGTGCACTGGTACACTGAGATGAAAGCTGGAAAACTCTGTGCTAAAACTCTCTCCTAAAATGCCATTGAAGAAATAGAGCTGTGGGTTGTTTCTTTGTGTGGCTGAGCGAGAGAGTGCTGTCTACTCTGAGTGGTTGCTCAGAGCAAACAGGTGTTGGGGATGGGAGCAGAAGGAAAGTTTAATGGTAAAGTTGGGTAGTAATTGTACAGTACTGGTTGCAGTTTGCGTAGACTGTTTCAGGCCTAAGAAAAGCCTTTGATGTTCTCTTCTGAGAAAATCAAGCCTTTCGTCTACTGAGTGACTCCGAGACCTTTGGTCCCAAGTTGTAAGAGCAACAACCACCACTAGAGTAGCTCTGATACCGATGCCGCCAATACTGTGGAAAATGCAGCAATCGGATCGGCAAGTACACACACTGATCCGATACCACGTGATTTAGAAAGGGGACCATGCTTCTTCCCTGTTGGCTATGTTAGCTCTGCTTAATGTTACACACTGGAAATCAATTTTTCTGCCTCTGGTTACTGGAGTATTTAGTCGAACAAGAAGTTGATTTCCGGTGTGTAAAGTTAAAGCAGAGCTAACAGAAGTAGCAGGGTTCCGTTTCTAAATTACTCGGTAGAGGAGTCAGATGGAGCTGGCAAAATGTCAGCCAACTGCCAATATTTTACTCTGGTTTTACTCCCCAGGAAGTTGATTGCAGGCAATCATCTGTTTTACTGACATTTGGGCCTCTGATGTGTGCCCCGTGTATTTGCTGAGTCTGCACACAGGGTGGACAAAGTACTGGCATCAACATTTGCCCTTCAAAGTGTGGTGATACAAGCAAACGAGTTCAGCTTGTACATTTTAATTGAATTATTTAACCTAGATGTATTTAAGTTGCTGTTGCACTACTGTTTTAAACTGTTCTATTCAAAAAGTGTCTACATTCTAACAGTTTTTAAAGAAATAGTCATTTTTTTCCCTAGATTTTGTTCTTTTTGTCAAAATGGATAATAGAAGAATGTTGTATGGCAATTATTCTCTACAAGGTTTAACCTGAGCCGCCAGGCCATACAACAATGATGCCATCATATAAAATCCATACAGGGTTTGTAGAATATTTGTAGAAAATAAATCTTCTTTTCCTTTTTTTTCCTAAAACACAAACTGGTATTGGATCGGTACTCGGTATTAGCCAATACCCAAAGCCCAGGTATCGACTCAGTATCAAGAAGGAAAAAATGGTATCAGAACATCTCTGACCATGACAAAAAAGAAATAAAAAGAAACTGATGACTCTTGTGTTTGTGCAGGCTATGAGGGGGATGGGAAAACATGCACCCAGACCAATATCTGCGATACCAACAATGGAGGCTGTCACCCATTAGCTACCTGCTCCTCCAGCCCAGGTAAATACACACATATATTGATTTTATTACTGTGTCTTTGATATGGGATAGGGATATTGGTGAGGAGAATCATGCATAATTGCATCACAACACTGTTTTACAACTAGTCGGCTAACATTTGGGAATTTAGAAAATTTGTGAAGAGAGAATGTTTCATTGATTTTATGAAGGGAGGATGGTGTGACTTTTCTTCCCAGGTTTAAGTTTTACCTCATTATTTCCTTGTTCATTGTAAAGAAAAAGAGAAAAAATGTGACAAATACTTTTAAAATACAAATAATTTTTCAGACACAATTCTTACATATTATGTGAGTAGCTCTAGTAAAGGCTTTTATTTTAGCAGTTTTTGAGTTGCAGTTTTGATGCTAAAAACACAGCATGCTCTTCGAGTTTTCTGTTGCTCCCCCCGGGTCACTCATCCTCCGGAGCCCCTTTTCTACAGCAATAGTATCTCTTGGCTCTTTGACAAGAGGACAGTGTGCTATTTCCTTACTGTATGGTGTTAATGTGTTGTGCTTGTGTATTGCTTGTATCTGCCAAGCCACCAGACCCTATTTACATTATCAGATATTTTTCTTTGCAGATTATAAAAAACCTTCAATCAAACTCGACAGAAACAGAATAAAACTAATCAAAACTGTCAAAACAATCACCATAGGAGGAGCATTTTTCCAAAATCCATGTAACATAGTTATTATCTTGCTAGTTAACCTGCCAATGCTAGCTACCTATATCAGACTTCATTTCATGCTTAGGTAGCTAAAGTTTTATGGTTTTCAATCATATCGTATTTGGGAGGAAGTTATGGTACATAAGTTATAATTACAAGAATAAATAGGCATAACTGTGATGTAGTACAGAATGTAGTACAGTGTTTTTTTGAAAGCCAAAAATTTACCTATGATGCCAGGAAAAGGATGTTCCTGTTCCTCTGTTTGGCTCACTTACCAATAAATAGCTATACCTTTGAGTCTACAACAAACCTGCATCATGTTATTGGTTATTGATCTGATGTAAAACATATGTCTTTAAAGATCAATAAACATAAAATGGTAGGAATGGAAAATGAAAATATAAAGTCTGTTAGCAGTACGTAAACAGTAAATCCTTACATTGATAATCAACAAATACAAATTGGGTTATAAAAAAGTGCACATAGTTTCCAGGTTTTGTCTGAAATCAGTAGGAATATAAATAGGCAACTCTATAGTATAATTACAGCCCATTATGTTCTTGGAGTATCTAAATTCTGAGTGTGAAATTTACAGTATTGTATCTTAAATATTCCCCCAATGGAGTGCAGATGGTAGTTACTTTCTGCTAAAATCCCACAATATAATACATCACATATGATAATTGCAAAAGTACGGTTGTGTAATACTACATCCTATACGGAATAAATATGGAAGACTTGTTCAATTTCAGTTCAATTAAGGAGTGAGGTTTGTGAAACATAACCATGTATTATTTTCTTCTCACTCAACTCTTTGACATCCACCAGGCACAACTCTCCCTATATGTACATGCCCTCCAGGCTACATAGGTAATGGTTATGGACAGAATGGTTGCACCCAGACCAGTAACATCTGTGAGACCAACAACCCATGTGTCAATGGACAGTGTATGGTGAGTATGTGTATATATGTTAATGTTAAGGCATGACGGGATGCAGCGTAGCCAGTGCCGGCCCTGATCAATTTGGTGCCCTAGGCAAGATTTTAGCTGGCACCTCTTTGCATCGCTGTCAATTTCACTCACACATACACACATTCATTTAACTTTCTCGTCTTGCATAAGTCTAACCAGTGCAAAAAGCAGTAAAGTGCAGTGAAATTAATGTGTGTATATATAGATAGATATAGATATCTATCTATATATCTATCTATCTATCTCGCTCTCTCTTTCTCTCTCTCACTTTAACTGCACTATAACACTGATGTAAACTTTAACAAACATAAACTGTGGCTTACAACCAAAGGCTTACAATGACCCTATTACTTATAAAGGGGATGGAAAACTAATAGCATTTTAACTGACGTACAAGCAGGAAAACAGCCAACAGGTTAAAATAACACCTGAACAGGCCTAACGTTACTTTCCAAATGTCCCTGATGAATTTAAGGTGGAGTAACATTAACTTAAGTCAACTCAGCTATTTACTTATTAAACATTGCTACTATCGTCCGAAGTAAGCTAGCAAGTTAACACTCTGCTCCAACAATGGTTACTATGATTCATTAAACTATTAATTTAATTAAATTATTCACACTGACGTTACTGTACTTCTGTAGGTTTTCGTCTTCTTCTTTCCTTTTTTTTCTTCCCTGGGCACCAGATGTTTTCAGTCTTTTGGACATTGTGATTCTGCTACAGTATCAGCCCTTAGCATTCGCCTATACAGCCTATGCCTAGGTCCGGCTCTGAGCGTGGCCATTATTCTATATTTTCTTATAGTCACCAAATATCAAAAACAACAATTAATTGTTGTGGACACAAATAAGTCTTTGAATGCTTGTCAAAACCCACCTTGCCTTCTCCAGAATAGAAACTATAGAATCAAATCAATCTGTATCATCAATTCGTAACAACATGAATGTCTGACTAATGCACTACTGCTATCACAGGCCACCACCTCAGCTCCTGGCTACATCTGCAATTGCAACTCTGGCTGGGAAGGAGCAAACTGTGACCAGAATATCAATGAATGCTCCAGCAATCCCTGTCAGAATGGAGGAACCTGTACCGACGGCATTAATGGATTCACATGTGTTTGCACTGCACAGTGGACTGGCCCATTCTGCCAGACCCCACAGCAAGGTATGGGCAGGACAAAAGGCGAGAGGGGCTGAGAAGATAAAATAGATGAAGTGAAGAAGTAGTACGGGAGTCTTTTTCTGCATTTGTTTGTCCAATTAGATAATATTTTTTTTTTAATTATAAATGATAATATCATCTTAACAATTAGAGTGGAAAGATGATTTTTTGAAAAATGTCCATGAATGTCAGAATATCTTAGTATTTGGTATGTCCCAGTTTTGCTTTAATGATAGAATGCACTCATGATGGCATGGACTCCACAAGTTTGTGCAAAACCTGATAACTCATGTTATCGCAGCATGATTCGACAGTGTTGCACAAAGCTTCTTGTGATGTCACAGAATGCCCCCATAAATGTTCAATGGGGTTGAGGTCAAGTAACTTGGATCAGTGCATCATTAATTCTGTCCATATTAAATTGTGTATTCAAAATTGTAAAATTAAACAAAAATGTATTTGTTATTTTTCCCTAAATCTGATACCAAAAAACAGTTTGTTTTTTTGTACTTTTGTTTTTATGCTCAGATCACAAAAAGGAAATCATAAAAAAGGGTTAAACCCTAACCCTTGATATCTAATTTGTCTGATTTGTGTATGAACAAGAGAGACTTCTTTTGATAGGACTGATTGGAGTCTTGTGTTCCTTATTTTGCAAATTCTGTGTCTTTTCTATCTCTCACAGAACTAAGCCTGATGTTTTGATCTTCTAACTATATGTCCAATACATATTGAGGACCACAGCTAACGTAATGATGGAGCAATGTTTAATGAAAGGCATGTAGGAACAAAGGGTACAGAGGGGCTTTCACAAGGTTAACTTTGCTAACATAATTGTTTTGATGGAACATGCAACCTTCGCACAAAGGTTAAATAAGAATATATTATTCATTTTGCTAGTATTTTTTATGCAATCATAACTGGATGTTTTTTTATTTGAAATTATCTCAACAAAAAAGACGGACTCCCCATCATATGCCTTTTTTGTCAACACGTCGACTGTCATCAGGTGCTACTATGAGTGTGATTGTGTGTTCCAGTGTGTGGAGGTTACCTGACTGGCCCTGCTGGTTCCTTCAGTTATCCCAACACCCCAGGTCATGATGAGTATGATCACCAGGTCAGCTGTGCCTGGGTTATCCGCATTGAGGCATACAAGGTCAGTGGTGGTCTCTCTTACTTAAAAAATAGAAAAAAATAGATCTCCTTTTCCTGTAATCTGTTAGTCTTGTCTCTCCAATTTGAGGTATTGCATTTTACATTCTCATGTATTCATTTGTATATTCATTAATTCACTACAGTTATAGGATTATCAAGCAAGGGTATATATAGAGTATATGGATAATGATGTTTTAAGCATTGCTGGGATCACATCACAAGTTTTTCGAGCTACACGATACAAGAAATTGTAAATTTGATTTTGTACAGTGACTTCACATATGGTGGCCTAATGCAAATACTGTTAAACAAGTGAAGGCTTTTTCATCTAGCAATCAGGGAGCAACATTATTAATCCATTGGTGTCTTGTTCCTGCTCAGCAGATGCCGGTTTGTGCTCTAATACCAAAACTGGCACAAGATGGAAACTGGCTCATCAGTGGATGTGATAAGATCTCACATGTAGCAGATTGACAGTTGTCCTTGAATTCTGTTTTTCTCTTCTTCAGATTATTCGTATTACCTTTCCTTTCTTTGATCTGGAGAGCAGCACCAACTGCAACTATGACTTCCTTCAGATTCATGATGGGGACACTGCCAGTGCCTACATAATTGGAACATACTGTGGCCAAAATAACCCCCAAGAACTTTACAGCTCCCATAATTCACTGTATTTCTGGTTCCGCTCTGACCACTCTCAAAGTGCGGGTGGCTTCACTGTTGCTTGGCAGTCTCAGGACCCAGGTAGGTGTATTTGTAAACGTCTTTTAATTTTAAGAGGTTTTGAATTTTGAATTTTGATTGACAGATTCAGTGAGGCATGTCAGCACACAGCCACTTCTAAAAAGCCTTGGAAAAGCATGCAACTGAAATTTCAACACATGAAGTAGTCACCCAAGGAAAACAGAGAAGAATTTGTGATCTTAAAAAGGGAAATTGATAAGAAAAAAAAAAAAAGTCTTCAGGGCTATAACATATGGTTGTCACACACGGGTTGTCAAACAGAGATTTTCTCCTCTAAATGAAAATAAAGGATGTAATAAGCCAGGGGAACATCCCTGTAGTGTTAAAACAGTAGAAGGAAGGAGAGAGATTATTAAAGCAAGGGTTGGTAAATTATTCTAGAAGCATTTTTGTTTAATCCTACTTGTATAAATGTAGCAACAGTAATCAACAAATCAAATGCTTGACAAATAAAAGAAAAATAATCTTATAGGCCCAACTAATTGTTTCATTTTGCCATATGAAAAGATGGACAGGCCACCATTCTACCTATGTACCTGCCTCAAGAGATGGGAGTCTTCCACAACGCTGAATGGATATATTTCTAAATCTATTAACAATGCAGCCAAAATATCCCAATAGTGAAATCCTAGCTTGACAGTGGTGTGTAATAATAATAGCCATGTTCATTGTTAACATTTATTATGATAATGACGTGTTTTGTTACATGTGAGTGAGACATGAGGTAGTTAGATAGCACTAGAGCAAAGCACATTGTTCTAACATTTGTAGTCACACGCTGTGGTAGTTCCTTGATAGCTTACAATTACTGTATGTTCTTTTTCTTTTTTTTCACGTTTTATTGCATATTAGAATTACAAGAAATAAAAAGCAAGAAAGGGGGGCAATTGCAATCAGTCCTGCGGGGGGTATTTAACAGAGTTGTTTACGTATGTATTCAAGAGGCTATTAAGGCTACAAGAGCTTGTGGAAATCAGCAAGCTAGCCTCAAACCTATATTTCTCTGCTTTCCAGCAAGTGGTATTGCTTGGTAGTCCAAAGTTGGTGTCAGGCAGTTTTTGTTCATGTTTTTTGGAGGAGTGGCCTCTGGAGGGAGGACTGAAGCTCGCTGGATACTTTTCAAAATTTAGGCTGCTGTTGCTGGTTCCTACAATCTTACCCACCCCAGCTTTAAATCATATATACATTATTAGGAAAGACATGTTGGTTTTAATTTTGTGAGGATTCATGTAAGGATTTAATGCTTTTCTCTGTACCATATGTCATAATATATTGATGTTCTTTGGGTTATAAACTGTTTGTCGGTGTACTGTCAGCAACTTATGATAGCCAATTGTATCTATTATTTGACATTTCATAAACAAAACAATCAAAACATAATTTTTAAGTTATAGCTAGTGTTGTGTCCTGAGACAATATCTTTTTTGCCCATTTCATTTTAAAAATAGCAACACATGACACCTGTGTTTGTTTTCTGAGTGTTGCATTGATAAATCTTTTTTTCCATTCTTTGAAAGGCATGGCTATAGTGGAGTCTTTGGTTGATGAGATTAGTCTGTATAATTTTGACAGTCTTTACATAGATGCTGATATTGTCAATATCAATGTCAATTTGCAAGAGTGCATTTTTGAGTTGTGGGTATTGTAAGAAATGTTCTTGAGTTAGATCAAACTTCTGTGTTCGTTCGCGGAGTGATAGTATGTTGTTTTCAAATAGGTGTCCTAAATGACACTATGACAATATGGTGAGAGACTGTGACATGTAATTTTATTGATTTTCTGACTGTGAAAAGCACTGACTGTGTTTTTTTAGCAGTTATGATGATTTATTTATTTATTTCGGAGAGAAATGTTAAGTCAGTATATTCTGGTTGTTCAATTTCTAACCAAGGGTCCTGAAGAGTATTTCGGTGAGTCCATTTTATGATGTATTATAATTGTTTGGCCAGTTAATACCGGAAGATATTTGGAGCATTTAAACCTCTCAGTTGTTTTGCTTTTCTGTAGTATTGTGAGTTTGGGTCTAGATTGTTGTTTTTTCCAGTGGGCTTCTGTAATTAGTGAATCAGGTGTGCTGAACCATTTGGGTGCTGGCTGGACAGAGGTCATTGTCATTTGTATTGCTGAACTGCGACCTGCGAGAGATAGTGGCAAATTATTCCATCGGTTTAACTGTCTATTAGTGGTTTTAAGGATTGGAGTGTAGTTGAGCTGGAACAACTCTTGAAGATTAGGGGAAATGTCAGTGCCAGGATATTTGGATGTTAAAAGGTTGTTTTCCCGTTGTCGTGTGTAATTCAGTGGAACGTCTCACCTCTCACTTGTGTATATTACAGTACATAAACACAATCAAATAGAGGTCGAATCTGTGCATCACTGCTGCTGTCAGGTTGATTAAAAGGAGGGAAGATCAACTTTCATCCCAAAAGTTAAAAATGAATTTCTGACCTGTCCTCCTGTCAGTAAACGGCTCTGGATCAGAACAGAATCCAATGTGACGCAGAGTGTTTATTTTTTCTATAAGGTCTGACTCTGTACTTGACTCTCTCCTTAGTAGCAGCTCTGCCCTTGTTATTTGAGTGACAAATGTCATTACAATTATTATTAATAATATTCATTTGGCTTTAACCACTGAGCCATAAAAAAGCATTATTATGGAAACACTGATTTTTTGTTCTCATTTTAGTTAAACCTGTGCTAGACACTGAAAATGTCCGTGTGCTGCTCCACGATTTCAAAGGGTATTGAAGAACAAAGTGAAATAATTGTTCTTCCTTCACTAAAATCTCCTTCTCATCTTAGTGTGCGGAGGCGAACTAACTGCCCCCTATGGCAATTTCAACTCACCTGGCTACCCTGGGAACTACCCACCTAGCCGGGACTGCTACTGGGAGGTTAAAGTGGAGCCTGGCTTGCTTATCACCTTTGTCTTCGGGACACTCAGTCTGGAGCATCATCCTGACTGCAACCATGACTTCCTAGAGGTAGGAATTGCTGCTATATATCCCAGTATTTGGCATTAGGTTAAATCAATCAATTAAATCATGGACAACTAAAAAGACTTAAAGGGGAATGCCAGTATTTTTTTGCCAGTATTGGTCCATTGGATCACTCAAAAATGAGAACTTTTAGTGATGCAACTATGGCAGCTGGACTTGCTTCAAACGACTATGTTGCAGCCATCGCAGCCATCGCAGCCATGTCGCAGCTGCCAGCTGAGGTGATAGTATGAATTATTTACACAACAAAAAAAAAATGTAGTGCCCATGTTAAAAAATAGTACTGTCTATCTACACAGCCAGATTGTGTGGGTCTACTAAAATAAGGGTTTATACTTTATGTGAAGTCATTTTTAAAGCAAAACTAGTCGTATCACTTTTAGTTCAAGTTCATGTTGTAAGTACAACAATCACAGAAATAAAGAAATAGTCATTGGCATTGGTATTCTTAGATCTCAGGCTCCCTCTGAAAATGTGCACCTAAATAAGTGAACATTTAGTATAAACGTATGTTTTTTGTGTCAACTAGGACAATGCTTCTTTAACTGTATACTCTTGAAGCCCAAACCCAATAATTGTGTACCTGGTTGCTTTTACAGACAAACTGTCACAGTTGCGCACTGTATGTCACTGCTGATACAGCTTGATGCAACAAGCCTGTAATGTACTCTTTCTTGCACTTGTGTGGTCTAATGTTGTAGATCCGGGATGGTCTTCTGCCAGAAGATCCAGTTCTGGGAAAGTACTGTAGTACTGGAACGCCTTCTCCCGTGCAGACCACCGGTCCAGCAGCATGGGTTCATTTTCACTCTGACTACACTGTCTCTGACCGAGGCTTCCACATTACATACACAACGTCACCAAGTAAGAAACTCTAACTACTTACTGACTTGAATACCATGGGGTACACATGTCACAATGAAACAAATTATACATATCAACATAACATTTAATGAAAGATTATTCTTGACCTTGGCACAAGACAACTTAATTGCATCAGTGGACTTGCCATCACGTCTGGTGTTGTTCATTGTTTTAATGTTTATGTTTTTATATATAATGTTAATGTTTATGTATATATATATATACCTTTAAGAAACTCGGTATAAATGATGAAATCATTGATACAGTGTGTTCAAACAGCTGTTGGGAGGTATGACACACTTCAGATATGGAAGAAGACAGGATGCACTTTAAAAACAAAAAAAAAACACTTTTACAGTGATGCCACAACAGACACTTTTCACAAGGAAAGAGACATTTATTGTATTTAATGCTGGATTTACTAGAAGGCACATTTTAAGTCATCATGTGTTCAACACACAACTGCACACAGAGCAGCAGCCCACTTCTTGCAACAAATGTGTCAAATAGATCACAACAGAATTATTCAATTTATATATGAAAAGGTGTTAGTTCCTCTGCTTTTACTCTGGACAACATGCTTCTTTTAACCAGTTTATATAATTTATGTAAAATAATTAATGTAATGTAATAATTAGTGATTAAAGTAATGGTTGGAAATGTATTAGTGTCCCCCACAGATTGTACATTTTGCTGCCTTCATAGGAGCTCAAATCCTACAATAATGTGAGCTTAGCTATTGGCTCCTCACGTAACTCAAACCCCAATTATGTATATATTTGCACATTATCATTTATATTAATATTCTTATTTTATTTTGATTATCATTTCAATGTGTAAAACAATAAAAGAAAATTCAGATGCACCTTAAAATGCCACTTCATGTTATCCTGAGGTGCATTTATGGAAGGAAAGTTACCTAAACTTTGATGCTTCATCACTAATTAGTGAAATGAAAAATAATTATTTGAGAGACAGAGACTAACCAGTTCTCTTGGTCCAAGGATTGGATCCCATCCCAGCAAAGTCATCTACTACTTCAATTAATGTTTCAGCATCTTGTCCATCTCCTGTTATTGACTGTGTCAGTGCTCTGCTCTGTGTAATGAGCTGCACAGGTGCTAGTCCTCATGTAAAGTCCTCACACTGCTGTGAATTGTGTCGTAGGTGACCCTGGCTGTGGTGGTACCTTCTTAAACAGCGAGGGCATCCTTATCTCCCCCAACTGGCCCAACAACTATGCCAACAACCGCCAGTGTGTCTATTTGATCAGGTTGCCTGCGGGTGAGAGGGTGGCCCTCAACTTCACTCACATGAACCTGGAGACTCACAGCAACTGCTCTTTTGACTATGTGGAGGTAGGACTTGTTTATGGCTCACAAACATTATATTATGTCCTTATACTGCAACCTCTTCTCTTGCTAAAATACACTTCTGCACCACTAGTTTGCTTTGTCAAATATGTTTTTACGGCAAAATTGTTTCCTAGATTATTTTTACTAGAAATGTTTTTTTTCCAGTCCAACAGGAGTTTTCTTCTATTGTTAGGTTTATGTCACTAAAATCCTTGGTTAAGGTTAGCAACACATCTCATCTCATACTTCAAGTCAGCAATGACTTTTTAATATAATATCAAGATCTCTTTGATTTTTTTATTTCTGTATAGTTCATAAATGTATTCTTAATGCCTGTCACCATGTCAGTGGAGCTCAAATTCCCAAAACACAGTTTTTGCAAAAGATCATATCGATAATATACCTGAAATTACCTGTTTTTTGCCAGAGGTTGGTTAAGACACTGTTATTTGACAGTTAATTATTGATACATGAAAAGGAATGAAATGCATTTCAGTATATGTCATTTCACCCCTTTTCACTTTTTCTCAGTTACTTTTAAATTCAGAATTGAGTACCGAGTACAATTTAAACAAATATCTAGACCTTTCATCTTCAATTTTGTAGCCAATAAGGCTATCCTTTCTCAAACAGGCCAATGAAAACCCTGACATATTTTCAGTACTCTTTCCATCACTGAATGTAACAAACGTACCTAATGTTAACCAGCCCAACTCTTACCAAGTCCTCTGACTGACATCTCACTTGCAGAAGCTCAGCATAGTACTTCTGACTTAGATGCATTACCTCTGGTTGTTTGGCTGCCTCTCTCACCTCCTTATTTATATATTACCACCTCTACATAGAAGGCATAACTGCCTCAGTATAGTGAAGATCCTCAGCCATCCAGGTCATGGTCTAGCTTAGTACTGTACGAAGCACTTATTCATATAGCAATTAGATAAACCCACTCAGTAATAATGGGGCAATAAGAAGATGCTGATATTGTCTGACTAAGATACTATTAGCCAGCATACTATGTGTCAACCAATTAATATAATAAAATTCACATATCATAATGCAGAGGCAACACAGAAGCTACAATGGATATATTAGACTCCGGTTTCTTCATCTAGTTCCTTTTAAATTGGTTCAAGACAAAGATTTCAACTGTAGCAGACCAAACACAGGAATGTAAGAAGGGGCTAAATTATTTTTTGGACATTGTGATGGTTTTATCAAAAGGCTCTCTGTGCTTGTGGGGTGCACAGAGACACACACTGACCCTCTGACCTCTGACCTTAAGGAGGAAGGATGTCAAGAAAGACACTGACCTAAGACATTCAGCCTCATACCACCAACTTTGGAAGAGTTAAAACTTGTTTTGCTCTTCAGACAGAGCCTACATCCACAGGGAAGTCCATTAGACCTCTCCAGGGCCGTACATTGTGTGGATGACCAACATTCCTCTTTGAGTGTGTCTGAAATGGTCAGACCGATCTACTTAATTGTGTAAATCAATAGTTTACTGTTAGTTTATTGTTTATTTTTCCAGAACATGTAATCATTTCAATATTATGAAAGTCTAACTCTGCTTCAAATCTGCTAATTTACAGGATTCCACTTTGCTATGGCATGAGTTTCGATATAACTTTTAACAGTGATATAAGAAAATGCTTATAATGAAGGTAACGCAGCCTAGAAAGTCTAAATTAGCCTATCAAAATTATTAATAGGCCTAAACGAGCATCAATTTATATTTTTACATGATATGGCAACTCTGCAGTGGGCTACTTATGCTTACAGTATAAGCTACTTGAACTTTGCAATTCCATTTTAAGTCCTCCCTGTGTTTGTGAAAATGTACAAAAAAGAAGCCTCGTCTGATAATAAATGAAACACATAGCTGCAGCCGAGAAACAGTAAAAGTGAAGGAAAAAAACAACAACAAAAAAACACTACAAGACTTTACAACACATGAGGTCCTCTGGCTCTTCTCTCTGAGCTCATCCTCTTGTCCTCTGCTTCTTGTCCTGACTCTGTGGTGAAGCCCCTCTGCTTGGCCGTGTGGCCAGCAGGAAATTACGAGTGTCGGCTTTTGTTATTCACTTTTTACTATAAGCTGAAAAAAAGCCCCAGAATGAATGTGGGAAGAAAGACGGCAAAGATTCTTAAAATCCACAAGCCAAGCAGCCCGTTTGCTATATTAAGCCTTAAGCTTTGACTCATCCTGAAGAAGTGAGACCAGCTGTTTTACTGAACCTACTGTACTGCGGTCATCATCTGGTATGTGGCACCCAATGATCATAGGTCTGCTCCCTATGCTCGGCACTTTCTGGGAAGTTTGCTTCATCATGACTGCAGAAAAGTAGGAAATACCATCTTCATGCATTCTGTCTCAGAGTTGAGGAGCTAACTCCTGAGTGATTTTTGCTTTTATTGATCTTGTGTGTATTGCCATTATTGTATTTTTGCAATTAAACAGCTCTGGATCAGAGCAGAATCTCACGTGACTGTTCATTTCTCAGATCTGGCTTAGCACACGATTGATGTGATGTCGATTCATGTGGGTTGTTTATTATTATGAATTATTATTCAGGTTACTTTCACTGACCATTTATTGACTTCACAGTCTAATTTTGTACTGCTTCTCACCTGCTCCTCTTTCCTCCTTCTTTTCTTCCTTTCTTCGCAGGTTCGTGATGGCAGCATGGAGACTGATCCTCTGATAGGGAGGTACTGTGGGAGCTCCCTGCCAGCTCCCATCCTCTCGTCCTCCAACTTCCTGTGGATTCGCTTCAGGTCTGACAACTCAGTCAGCAAGGCTGGTTTCAGGGCTGTCTACGAAGTTGGTGAGATTTCACACTAATACACTTAAATGTGAAATGACGTAATTTATGTTTTGTTAATGCATTAAAATTTGTTCATGAAATCATGCCTATTTGGTTTAACAATGAATGTTCTTAGGGGAATAATAATTAGAAGCTACAGTGCCCTATACTGTGCCCTCAAATGTGACTATTACTATGTGACAGCGAAGAGAAATTCATCTCCAGGGGAAATTTTTCACATAAACACCCACATTTTTTCTCAGTTAACCAACTTCAGGAGTGTATTTCACTACTTCACATCATAGATAGGCTCCTAGTTTCACAGCAGTAAACTGGCAGAAACTTGAAACAGGCTAATGATGTCACAGCAGTGGGTAAAAAAAACACAACAAAACACTCACAGTTCATTAGCTACAATAGAAAGTATGGTATATTATATTGTTACATTGTCATGATCCTGGAATTTCTTACTTCAATGAAATACCTTGAAAAATATCAATATTTCATACTATTTTCAATACCTCTGGAAAAAATTGACACAACGTTGAGGGCATAACATTTTAGGTTTCTATTAACCAGGTTTGTGTAGTAGCTGTATTAACCACAACAGCAAATAGATTACCTCTGACCATAGTCAGAATGTGGACACTGCAAAGCTGTGTGTTGCTGTTGGAGACAAGGGACAGCAAGAAAGCTCAGCTGGTACAGCCATGTGAATGCTGTGGATAATGAGAAATGAAACTGTTCAAATTCTACTGAATGTTACAACACCTGCCACTGTCATGCCATAAATACAACAGGTATAGTCAATACATTTAATGATAAGCTGTACATTCAGAAATGAAAACAGTTAAATAGGCCACTTAGAAAGGGGAGATTTGCATGAGGATTTTAGTTAAAATTGTCCTGAAAAGGATGATTTGTCATGTCCCTCTGACAAATTCTCAGAAACAGGAGTGGCTATTTGGTAGTATATTCAGTCTTCAGTGTTTTTAGACAAAATAGTAACTTTCGACATGATCCATTCATATAATAGTCACTGACTAACCATTAATCCTCCCTCTTCCAGCTTGCGGAGGCACTTTGTCTGGGACTGGGCAGCTACGCTCTCCCTACCATCCCAATGCCTATCCGCACAACAAGGACTGCGAGTGGGTCATTAACCAGCCAGAGGGCTATGTTGTCAGCCTCAACTTCCTGTCATTTGATGTTGAAGGAGGCTCCTGCCGTTATGACTTTGTTGAGGTAATGAAACCAATTAATAAAATAAAACAGCCAATACTACTCCATATAGAATAGCAGAAACACAGTATATCCTTCTTCTTCTTTTTCTTTTTTAATTGGTTGATGGTGACACTGGATAATGTATGTATCTTAAACCTGAATACAAGGGCGATGCTCACACTTCCAATTTTGCCCAGTGGTGTGCATCACAAAATCTGTCTCACAAAGCTCTTCTTTGAACACTCTTTGACATTATAAGAAAGGAGTCTATAAAACTGTTGAGAGGAGACATCGAACTGCTACAAAGGTCAATTATGAGTCTTTCTATGAAGTATTTTTGATGCACGGAGGTTTTGTATTTGCAAAATTAGTACCAACTGAACAATGATCAAGTGCTACTTGACAGAGATGGGTAGAAAATGATTAATAAGCCAGTGTTCTTAACCTCAACACACGTCCAATAGGGTGACCAGATAAGAATGGGGGAAATTTAGGACAGAGGAGTTGGGGGTGGGTGTGGTCATGGTGAAAATAAAGAGTTATACACGAGTCAAAACTCTATGCTAAAATGAATATAATTTTACTAACCAGCAATAATCCACTGGTATTTCTCTCCCCACTCCTTCCAGTACCTGCAGTAATGTGTTTGCTTTTTGACTCACCAAGTCCTGGTACACTGGGCTCCGTGCCAGCAATGAATGGTTTAATTTTTTATTTATAGCACTACTGTAGACAGCTAAAAAATAATAATAACAGCCATAATTCAAGTAGGATACTAAGTACTGTAGTCAATGCAGAGCTGACTTTAGGGTGACACAGAAAAAGTGTTTCACAATGATCATTATTTCATGATTATTACACTATAACATAACTAATGATAATAATGTTTCAGGACAATGACGACAAGATTTGGGATTGGGGACAACTGCTTGGGTATTGTCTTTCCATCACAGCCGATCAGAAGTCGAGATAATAAATACCCATGACTACTAAAGAGTCAATTGATGTGGGAGTAAATGCTCATTATAAATATTCACACTGAAGACAAAAAACAGATGTTAGCGGATGTAATAATAAGGATAATACTTTATTCTCTATGTGTGGTCGGCATATATTTTTTGGTAGATATATTTATGAATGGAGCTGGCGGACACTGGATCACTTATAATAATACATGTTTCCTCCATCTTCCAGGTAAGGGATGGCTCCACATCTAGCTCTCCTCTGCTGGGGACATTTTGTGGTGCTTCAATTCCCCCCAGGGTTCAGTCCACTCAGAGATCTATGTACGTCCACTTCAAGACCGACTCCTCTGTTAACAATCATGGCTTTGAAGCGGCATATGGCTCTGCCTTGGAGGGTGAGAAAAGTGCAAATAATTCAGTATCATTATTAACATTATTAGCAAAGATTCACTCAAGACTCTGACTCTGAAAACATATCTATATTTATGTTAAAATAGACCCTTTCAAAATGTTAACCATGTGTTAGAATGACTAACCTCTCCCATGTTAATTTTTTCCAAAAGTTATGACATTACAAAACATGATTGGTCAGTTGTAATTATTGTCCTGCAGCAACCTTATTTATGATGTCCCAGGAACAACACCAACACAGCGATATCAGATTGTGTGCTGCTGTGCACACCTTGTATCGTTTGTCTTTTTAAATTGTTTAATGGGGGGAAAGGGGGAACACTTCCAGTGAACGATGGAGTAGCTGTGTGTGCGGAAGCCTGTGCTGAAGATAATCCTTTTTAGTATATTTAATCCCTCTAAGGTAGTGGATCATCAGAATTCATGTTGCTTACCTTTTGGGGTTCCCATCTGTGTTTTAATGGGGCCAAAAACAAGGTCTGCTAAAGGTATTCGGACAGAGAAAAAACTGACTAGAGTTTTCAACGAGGCTGCACCTGACGACAAGCACATGGCTGCAAAGCAAACCAATGATTGGGCAGCAGTGGATCTCAAGGCAGCTGTGTCCCAACCTTCACTATCTTGATACTAGTAGCTATAGAAAATCAGGGTACGGAAATGAGGAAGTAAATTTCAGTTAAATTCTGCGACTGAGTCAAGAGAAAACAACCTTGTGTTATAACAGTGCGAGGATGTCTGTATTACCGGATTACACATCCAAAGTGATGAATCGACATCAGGCCTTCAGTAATATCATCATGACACAGAGAGATCACAAAAACAGTCTCAGCTTCTCTGCCAAGCTGTGCGTGGGAAAAAATACCACATTTAGTTTACTGGAGGACGCCAAGCAGTTTGCAGACTCTCCAACTGATTTTACAAACAAGTGCGGTTGGTAAAAACTACAGAACTGTAAGCTGCAAGATGAACTAGTGACAATGAACATGAATGACACATTGTTTATATTTGAAAAAGTTGAATCAACATTAAAAAAAAAAATTACATTGAAATATAAAACAGACATTAAAAAATTATTTTATTAAAAAAAAATATATGTGTTTTTCAATGACAATGTTCTGATCTTTCTATCATGTTTGTCTAATGCGGAGTTTACTCCCAAACAACAATTGGATTATAATACGTTTTGTATACTGGTCTGCCAGAGCTCGGCTGGAACAAGGTCTGCTATCTATGAGCTATCACAACTCAGGTTAGCTAAATAGAATGTTAGTGTCTTATTTTTCAATGTCATTTTTTTTAGTACCAAATATTTGTTTCAGTGCCAGTACAACTTTTTCAAATGGAAATGTTTCAATGCCAATGTTTATTTTGTTAGTTCAGTTAGTTCACCAGATGCGGTAACTGCTTTTAAATTGCATAGACATGAATCCAGGTAAGTAACGTTACATCACTTCAAAGTTGGAATAAACTGAATATGAAATATACAAGCCTTGACACGATGATAAAGGTGCCCCTGTCTGAGACTATACACTTTACAAAGACTCCCAGGGTGTGTGCAAGCCCAAGATGTTCGCCAGAAATATGTTAAGTATGTAACATTTTTTATTGGAATTATTATTGATTGACTAATATTATTATCATTGTAATTTTGACCTTCTTTGAGAGACCTATTGTTGGCATTTTGTTGCTCATCATAATTCTAAATAAATATAGCAGTCTTAGCAGTCCACTACCCTGTACTTGACATGATGTTGAGGTGATTCTTTTTGCTGAATTTATTGCAAACAGTTTGATGAAAACGGCAACTAAGTTGTAACCAATATGCTGAACTGGTATATACTGTCTAAACTAGTGTGCAGTTTAGGGACTGGCTCTCATATTAGATGGAAATTATGTCATTTGTAGTAAATGCGCTGAAACATGCAAATCCACTGAACCTCAGGGCTCCGTTGTGGCTCTTACATTAATGTTGTTTATTTAAACTGAAACCTGCCTGATATCTTTCAGAAATGGTACCTGCTGCATCTAACAAAACAATTCATGATTTTGTTTCATATTCTTTTAAATGAGCGTCTTAAAGCAACTTTCAAACTTTTTAAAAGTCTACCAATCCTTAAAGTTGTCCTTTTGTTCCTGTACTAGGCTGTGGTGACACTCTGACCAGTCCATCAGGCACCATCACGAGCCCCGGCCACCCCACCAGCTACCCCCATGGCGCCAACTGTACGTGGTATATCAGCGTTCTCCCAGGAAACCTAGTTCGGCTGTCGTTTGATTCCTTCAACCTGGAATACCATGCCAACTGTAATTATGATTACATTGAGGTGTATGACAATGGTACTGTGCAAACTGGAACCAAGATTGGCAGGTAAATGAAACATTGACACATACCATGATCTCACAACCAACCAAATACAGCAGCTTGGTCAGTGGGCATCAGCAGCAAAATATTACACACTACCTACTAGGGGTGTCACGATCTCGATTGTAAGTCATATATCGATCGAAATGACGTCATGATCTCGACCTTCGAAACCAAAGGTGGAATCAAGTATTTATCCACACCCCCAGCCGTAAGGTCCATCAGGCTAGTGATGGGAATTCCGGCTCTTTTAAGAGAGCTGGTTCTTATGGCTCAGCTCACTAAAAAGAGCCGGCTCTTTCGGCTCCCACGTGGCTTCTCAGATTTTTTTGTTGCTTGAATTAATTTATTACCAAAAATAATGAAAAATTTTGTGTAAATGAATTGCTAATGTACAAAACATACATTATATAAAATGTTTATTATTTATATGGCTTATTATACTCAATATGGGACTGAGTGCGAGTGGATTCACATTCGATCTGGCATTGCGGTGAAATCGCAAGTTTTCTTATTCATTTTAATGAGTGTAGTCCGTTTTGGCTGCAGTTGAGCATGCCAAAAAAGTTGAGACGGAGTCAACTTTTGGAGAAACACAGCCTCGTTGTAATGGCCAAACACAGCCACGTTGTAATGGCCAATCACACAAGCTGGCGTTCAGACTATGACTGAAGCCACGGTGGAGTGCAAATTAATGTTCCGTGTGTCACTCAGTTTTGCTATTTGCACCAGTTTAAATCATATCTGTGGATGCTAGCGATGACCGAAGGACCAGCATTTTTAACCTACTCTGGCAGAGATTATAAACAGAGTAGAACGGGTCAGTAGCAGGAGGAGTTATTTAGCTACTACAGAGGGAACACAACAAACATTTCTCTGTGCAGTGTTAAGTTTCACTTTCACTTTGGTTCGGTCTTAGTTTGACCCTAGTTTAAAACAAACAGTGATGATTTTACTGTTATTTTTAATCCGTCGATGAGGACAAACAATCACTAGTAGGACCAGCATGCTAGCATAACAGCATAAAAGCTTTGTCTGTCGGCAAACTGATCAGCAGGGGGATCCCATCACATCACACACACAGACCATGGAGTGATACTCCCACACCGCCACACCAACCTGTGGTGTTTTGCCACACCCCTGCTTATGTGTGTGTAGCATACCTGTCCTCAAGCAACATAGAATATGGCAGGACATCTCTGCAGGTATGGCAGGTCACCTCTATGACTTCTCTTCATTTGTTTACAGTTATTTTCAAATCAACTGCTGAAACGAGTTGTTGTCACGTTTATATTGTATAAATTATTTGAATTTGATAATCAGTGTCATACATTGGAAATGGATAATGGGGATTATAACGCTTATGTATGTTGACCATCCAAGAATAGACTAGTCTAAAAATGGCATAGCCATCTGTACTATAAGAAAAAAAATAATCGAATGGAATGGAATTGTGACCTTAAAATCGAAAATCAAATCGAATCGAATCGTAGATTTGGAGAATTGTGAAACCCCTACTACCTACTAGTGTCAGTTAAGCACATAAAGGGTTCTGTGGTCATGCTGGCCCTAATACACTATACGCTACATTCTCTTGAATTAAAAAAAAAAAAGCTTGTTGAGAAACAGATCACATATAGTGACATACTATGACTTTTGGACTGTTGCTGAAGTTGTTAAATGGTTGTGGTTTGGTTAGTTTTATGCACCACAAACTACTTGGTTACATTGTAAAAACATTATACTTGGGTTTAAGATAGCTACTGTTGTATGTATATACAGTAAATGTTCAAAGTATGTAGAGTATACTGTATGTATATATATACAGTTAAAACTTTAATTCATCAGTTCATTGTATGTTCTACTAATATTCCCTGATCCAGTTCCACTAATACTAGACCAACCCTTCTATTTCTGTTTAAAATTTTAAGAATGGTTTTGCTAAAGCAACACGCTTGTTAATTCTAGCTTGTTATCGCGATAATTGTGCACTTGACACTGATATCTGTTTAAATCTGCATTTAAATCTGCTTTTGAAGCTACGCTTCCAATGTCTTTTCATTCTTTGTTTTTCAACCTCTTCAGACATAATAAAATCTGTAAAGAAGACTACAGCCTGAAAGCATGAAAGACCAAAAATATAGTATAGTCCTCTCAGCCACTGGACTGCACTGAATCAAGCTCTTGTGGCCGGCCATGGCAGACTTCTTAACTGTCGTGTATACATATAGATAAATTCTGTTAAACGTGAACATTCTGCAAATAATTGCTTTCTATATGTTGTCCTTTGTGAGTAAAACGATGTGGGTGCTTTGTGTGTGCAGGTTCTGTGGTCGTTCAGTGCCTCCATCCATCACCAGTACAGACAACATACTGACTCTGCTGTTTGTGTCCGACTCAAGTATAGTCACTGAGGGATTCTCTGCCAGCTACATGTCCCTCAATGCCACCACAGGTACAGAATACATTGTCTAGGCTGTCTTTTTTTCTGTCTTTGGTAAGTATATTTGAGACTATTGATACATTAGCCTTGAACAACAAACCTACAATGCAATCCTCATGGAAGAGCCAAACATTGTGATACAGAGAACATTATGAAACACAAGTATGAAGTTTGACATGAAGTGTAATGCAATGTGATAGGCAGAGTTGAACAGACTGAGTTAGAACCAGGCATGGTGAGCATACACTGTAGGCCTCAGTAAAGGATATATTCCTATTCTCATCCTTTATTTCTCTGATTTTCTGTGAAGTATTATTCAGCAAACTAATTTAATTAATCTTGTATGTTGTGCTGACTCACACTGCACATTTATCAGCTGTGCATGCATTTCCAAATGCAGTAGTTCCTTAACAATGCTGATAAAAAGGGAGAATCTGACAGAAATTCAATTAAGTTTTATGATCAGACTTAATCTGTACAATTAGCCTGGCTTTAAATATACAAACTTGTTGTAAATTGCTCCCTCCAACAAATCCAGTGAGAACCAGGCAGCTCCAGCTATTTACTGGCAGTTACTATGTGATGTGATTTCAAGCCAGCAACATATCTTTGTTGGTTTCCACAATGCATGGTGGGTCAGAATCTCAACATAATATCAAAGGTATCACATATGGTTATGAACAGTTTGCTTAGACAATTTTAGATTTACAGAAAGAAACTTGGTGGAAACAAACTAGCAAAAAATAAAGGGTCGCAAAGTTATGTGTACCGCCCGCCTCTTTTGGTTCCACAACACTGGCATACTATATGAAATGACAGACTGACGCAACATTATGCCAACACTGCTTGGTTTTGTTTGAAAAAACAAAGGCGATGTAGAGCCTTGCGATGCTAACCTCTGTCTAAAAAGGGCTAGTGTTGCTTTGGACTTAATCGGCATAACTTAATGATGTCAATATACATAATTTCATTGTAGTTGATTTCGCTACCAGATTTGAACTCCAGAATCCTGAGAACTCATCTGATCCACAGAGAAAAACTTTATTATTTATTTCATTACGAGAACCATTTTTTTAAGCCACAGAAAGCACCATTCCACAATGTGATATATATGATGTAAAAGTGTGAAGGTAATCCAGTATATGTTTTGTTGTGAAGTATTCTGGGACAGCAAAAATGTAAATAAACAAGAAGCAACCCCTAATGTATGTTTTCATTTGGACAATATGAAAAGGTAGTAATCAGATTTTAAGGTTCTGCCAAAATATTTGTCTCTCATCAGACTGTGGTGAGACCTTCACCTCTGCCACAGGGTCCTTCAGTTCACCCAACTACCCTGACTACTATCCCAACAATAGAGACTGTGTCTTCAAGATCACTGTACAGGTCAACATGCAGATTATGCTGAACTTCACCAGCTTTGAGTTGGAGGGTGCCTCTCCTTCTTGCAACTTGGATTTTGTGGAGATCAGGTAAGGAAAGAAGGTGATAGAGTTGGGCTGACTTTGAAGATGTAGGATCTTTTTCATTCTTTGACACTGGCAATTTCTAAACTAACAGCCTGTCAAGCAGAAAATGGTTGTATGGTTTCACTTGTCACATCAGTCTGTTCAGTTGATACAGAAATAATGGAATGCCTTGCTTATTCTCTGTGCAGGAGCTTGAAATTAAGCAAAACAGATTCACCCAAAGCCATTTTAATAGTATAGATACTAACTACTAAATCAAGGATAAAGAGCTAATCAATTTTAAGTGTTTATTACTCAGATTTGATAGCCAAATCTGAAAGTGGAATGTTTTCCTATTCCAAGAAGATAATGCTGACTTCAATTTAAAGTTAATGAGCTTGTATCGCACTGAGGGCAGTTTCCACTGAGAGAGAGAAAAAAAAGGAACGTTTTTAAATTTAAAAAATGTAAATGTGTCTTAACCACTAGGCTACCAAGCATCCAAAGTGATGTCCCTTTTAAGCTGCCAGTAGACAGAGGACATATGAATAATAGAAAACACATGTTTATTGTGTTTCCTCACTCATCCAGACATGGTTAACCTTCTGCTTTTGTTTTTTTCTCACTGCAACATCTACAGCAAGTTGTTGCACCTTTCCAATTTCCCTATTGTTAATGAGATCACCCATGAGGATCATCTCATACACGCTCAGCTTCGGTCTGCAGAGCTACGAAGCCATGCCCCTGCCCTTCAGTGGTGTTCAAAATACACCAAATTCCACAGTGCATTTCTTTGGCTCCTTGTTGGATGAACCCGTTCTAGAGATTTGCAAAGGACATACATCCAGCGAATCCTCTGACATTTTAACCCTGTCTTTTGCAGGGATGGTGGCTATGAGACATCCCCCTTGATTGGTAAGTTCTGTGCCAGTCAGAGGCCTCCAGTCTTGGTATCCCATAGCAACCGTCTTTGGGTGCGATTCCGCTCTGATGCCACTGTCACACGTTCGGGATTCACTGCCCATTGGGATGGCACACAGACTGGTAAGTGGTTAAATTTTTTTAAATAGAGTTTGTTCCATTAGACAGGTTTAGCAAAGAAGGAGCACAGTGTTGAATTGCGCACAGGACTTTGAGAGAACTTAGATTGTATTCTTATCTACTTCTGGAAGTATAGAAAAATGGTAAAGTTGGAGTGGTATATTTGGCCTACCCAGCCGCTCTTCATTCTAAGGTGATCAGAATTACGCAGATAGGTTTCTTGTAGAAATGCTACATCAGTCTTGAGTTGTTGTAAATGGGTAAAAACTTTTCACCTTTTCACAGGGTGGTTAAGAGATTTGACAGCTCGCAAAGCAAGGTGAATAGTTTTTAAGGTGAAATATAATGGCAAAATCAAAAATAGTCAAAAACGGCAATTATATCCCTGACGTCCCACCTTCAAACACAGCCTCATTTGGCCATCCATGAAAAAGCTACTTAACCTCCCACTTTTCTATAGGAATACATACTTCCTACGGGCAATGCACTAGTATAATTTAAACAAGTGAGTTACACAAAAATGAAACCCTGTCAAGTTGTCATGAGTGGGTAAATTACCTGTATAATATACAAAAATCGTATTTTGTACTAGGCTGTAAGCATGTCTAATTCTGCTGTAAAGTTAGGCATTTTAACATGGGCTTTTAAGGAGATCTTTTTGGGCCTCAAGAGGTCATTTGAGGAACTGCAATTCTGTTTATTCTTGTTGGCCTCATTTTGCAGCTCTGGAGGTTGCCACTTTAAATGCTTTTTTTTTTTTTTTTACAAACATATTCACAAAATAATTGTCAAATCAAAACATAATCACTTATGATCCCAGTTGGAGCAGAATAAACATACATGTTTTCATGCATACATGGTTTTGTACAAAGTTACAACAATCATGCACCACCTCTACACCACTTCAGTCTTGCAAGTCAGTTTGGTTTGCTGCATTCAGTTGTGTCATTTGGCAACATCTACCAATTATAATATGATCCCTTCTCAAATACCTAACATGTCTTATTTATTCTTCTAGGCAGACACACACACACACACACACACACACACACACACACACACACACAAAATGCACCAGCCCATGTGATTTTATTTATTTTCTCTAAGGTTGTGGAGGGACGTTGACTACTGCATCTGGGTCATTTTCCTCTCCTAACTACCCTCTACCCTACCACCCTAATGCTGAGTGCTACTGGACCATCAGAACCAGCCAGGGCAGCGAGCTCCTCCTCTCTTTCTCTGATTTTCATCTGGAGTCCAGCACTGGCTGCAATTACGATTATCTGGCCGTAAGTACTGTACCTCACAACATGTGCCTGAATTATGCTGTAGTTTAACGAGGATTAGTTTCTAGGCTGAACATTTGACTTTACCCAATACAATCTTGAGGTTCAAGAGACACTTAGGGACTGGACACTGGGATACAGAGCTGCCAAGTCTCACGCATTGACCATGAGAGTTACGCAACTGAGCATCTTCACACGGTCACGCGCTAATCCTCCTATGTCACATGGTGTGGATCATGAATTGCCCCTTTTTATTTTATTCCCCTCTAATATATTTCCTCACCTGCTGCTCGCCGTAATCTGCCTCTGATTAGGTTACCCAGATATTACTGTTCCACTTTAAATAGATAACATATTTACTAATGACATATAAAACCATGAGTGGACTATTACTTCATGATATCACTGACCATCTACCAGTTTTTACAATCTTTGACATTAAACACAAAAAAACTTATCTGGGCAAGAAACCAGTATACAGACAAACGAAGACAAAGTAATTAATGGACACACTAAAAGACAAAGACTGGCAGAAAATTGGGAAATACCATATAAGGAAAAGGATATTGACAGTGGATAAGAAACATTCTTAAGAATATTCAGATTATTGATTCAAATTGTCCCATAAAACAATATAGCAGAAAACATAAATATAGAGATCATCCATGGATCACAAGGGGATTACAAAACAAAATTAAAATACACTATACAAAGATTTCATGATAGAGAGCACTAAAAAAGCAGATAGATACATAGAATATGAGAATAAATTAACTAATATTATAAAGAGACGTAAGAAGGGCTACTACAGTAAAATATTAGATGATAATAAAAATGATGTTAAAGCACCTCTTCAGGAACCATCACCTTATCGTGGTGGAGAGGTTTATGTGTCCCAATGAACCTGGGAGCTAGGTTGTCAGGAGCCTTGTGCTCCCGGTAGGGTATCCCAAGGCAAATTGGTCTCAGGTGAGGGGCCAGACTAAGCATGGTTCACAATTACCCCATGAAAGATAGAGGTTTGAGGCGAGAGACCCTGCCCAGAGGAAGCCCAGGGTCTATGCCCGGAGCCAGAAGAGAGGGGCAGAGCTGTCAACTGATCACCACCTGGTGGTGAGTTGGGTTCGGTGGCAGGGGAAGCCCCTGGACAGACCTGGTAAGCCCAAACGAGTAGTGCGGGTAAGCTGGGAACGTCTCGGGGAGGCCCCTGTCCGAGAAGCCTTCAATTCCCACCTCCGAGGGAGCTTCTCCAGCATCCCTGTGGAGGCTGGGGATATCGAACCTGAATGGACGATGTTCAAAGCTTCTGTTGTTGAAGCTGTAGCTGTTTCCTGTGGCCATAGGGTCTTAGGTGCCTCAAGGGGCGGCAACCCTCGGACACCGTGGTGGACACCGGTGGTTAGGGAAGCCGTCCAACTGAAGAAGGACATGTTGTCCCGGGGGACTCTTGAAGCAGTTTTGGGGAACCGAAGGGCAGCAGCCGCAACTGAGGCAGAGGCAAAGCAGCGGGTGTGGGAGGAGTTTGACGAGGCCATGGAGAAGGACTTTCGGGCGGCGCCAAAGCGCTTTTGGAAAACCGTCCGGCACCTCAGGAGGGGGAAACAGGGAACCATCCAAGCTGTTTACAGCAAGGATGGGACCCTGTTGACTTCAACTGAGGAGGTCATAGGGCGGTGGAAGGAGTACTTTGGTGACCTCTTGTATCCCACTCAGCCACCCTCTGTAACGGAGACAGAGCTGGAGGATGACGGGGTATCATCGCCGATTTCCCTGGGCGAAGTCACTGTGGTAGTCAAACAACTCCACAGTGGCAAAGCCCCAGGGATGGATGAGATACCACCAGAAATGCTGAAGGCTTTGGGTGTTGAGGGGCTGCCTTGGTTGACACGCCTCTTCAACATTGCGTGGGGGTCGGGGTCAGTGCCGAAGGAGTGGCAAACAGGTGTGGTTGTCCCTCTCTTTAAGAAAGGGGACCAGAGGGTGTGTGCCAATTACAGAGGTATCACACTACTCAGCCTGCCTAGGAAAGTCTACTGGTTCAAGGTGCTGGAAAGGAGGGTCCAGCCGATTGTTGAACCTCAGATTGAAGAGGAACAATGCAGATTCCATCCTGGTCGTGGAACAACGGACCAGCTCTTTACTCTGGTACGGATCCTGGAGGGATCCTGGGAGTACAATCTCCCAGTCCACATGTGTTTTATGAATCAGGAGAAGGCGTACGACAGGGTCCCCAAGGATGTTCCGTGGGAGGTGTTGCGGGAGTATGGGGTAAGGGGGTCCCTTCTCAGGGCCATCCAATCCCTATATTCTCAAAGCGAGAGCTGCGTGCGTGTACTCGGAAGTAAGTCAGACTTGTTCCAAGTGAGTGTTGGCCTCTGCCAGGGCTGTGCCTTGTCCCCAATCCTGTTTGTGATATACATGAACAGGATTTCGAGGCGCAGTCGTGGTGTGGAGAGGTTACAGGTCGGTGACCGGAAGATTGCATCACTGCTTTTTGCAACACTCACTGGATCGGTTCGCAGCTGAGTGTGAAGCGGCAGGGATGAGGATCAGCACCTCTAAATCTGAGGCCATGGTTCTCAGTAGAAAATTGGTGGATTGCCACCAATTTCACCTGCTTTGGTGCAATTGAAAGTGACAATAGAGTGTGCAAAAGCAAGACAACCTCCAAAAAGGGAATGGTTTTGGATGTGCTGGCCACAGATAGTTGCTCTCTCCTTATCCTCCCTGATGATTCTACACTAGTTTTGTGTTCTGCTAGTGTCTTTGTCACTACTGGTAGCATTAGGCAGTACTTGCAGCCCAATGAGGTTGCAAAGGTAGTCCAGCTCCTTCAGGAAGGGCACATCCATACGTGCTGTCGCAACAATGCTTGCTGTGTCTCGCAGCACGGTCTCAAGAGCATGGAGCAGATACCAGGAGACTGGCTGTTACAGGAGGACATCTGAACAGGGCCATGAAAGGTCATCAACCCAGCAGCAGGACTGGCATCTGCTCTTTTTTGCAAGGAGAAAAAGGAGGAGCACTGCCAGAGCCCCACAAAATGCCCTCCAGTAGGCTACTGATGTGCATGTTTCTGACATGGTCATTTAACATGACCGGTTGGGCAGTTGGTCAGTGATAGCCTGGTGAGGCATATCTTTGGAGGGCCGCACAGACCTCCATGTCATAGCCAATGGTGCTCTAACTGCTGTGAAGTACCTAGATTGAAATCCTCAGAGCGACTGTCAGATCTTAAGCTGGTGCAGTGGACCCTGGGTTCTTCCTGGTGCAGGACAATGCCCATCCTGATGTGGAGTGTGTAGGCATTGATGCCATTCACTGGCCCTCTCGTTCACCTGACCTAAATCCAATTGAGAACCTATAGGGCATTATGTCATGATAATGCTGAACCATTTTACACATTCTAGAGTGGCCTTTAAAGTGATCTTTAATTTTGATCAGTCCACTCGGCACAGATGAAGTGCTCACAAATACGGATTTAAAGAAAATTGTTGTCAAAATCTGAGAAATAATTTGTGTACATATGTGTCGGCCTTGTTCAAACAGGCTAATGAAGGTAGAAGGCCTTGTGAATAAAGGCTCTCAATACGTGCCAAGGCAATTTCTGATGTAATTGTACATGGGGTGCGTTTTTGATTCATCATTTGTCAACATGTATTTGAATATTTATCAACTTAAAACTATTAGTACCAACTACAACCTCTTAATACCAAAACATGCTCTAACAACCTATAAGCCACATGCTTTGTTTATTGTTGGCCTTTATAGCTTTATTGATGAAGCAGATGAAGATTTGACAGGAAACAGGTTGAGAGAGAGGGGGAGTGACACGCAGCAAAGGGCCCCAGGCCGGGAGTTGAACCCGGGTCCGCTGCAGCGAGGACAAAGCCTCTATATATGGGATGCCTGCTCTACCCACTGAGCTAAACGGCGCCCTGCCACTTGCTTTGTTAACAGTACATCATTGTATGATGTACTGTTAACAAAGCAAGATAGAGATAGATGCTTTTCTCAGGAAACATTTTCAAAGCAGAATAAGCACAGGTGTGACCAAGAAGGTCAACCAATTATGAAAATACAAACAAACAAGAGTTTTGCAAAATGCAATGCAATAGACCAATAACCAATATTTTGTTTCCCTTATTTCACCATTTAATGACGTGTGTGTGCATGTGCGTGTGTGCGTGCATGCGTGCATGCGTGCGTGCGTGCGTGTGTGTATTTAGGTGTATGATGGTAACAGCAGCAGTACTCCTGAGATTGCCAAGTTATGTGGAACTGGGCTGCCCAGCACCATCAGCTCTTCCAGCAATCAGCTTTACGTCAAACTCCGCACTGACAGTGTCGTCAACGCTGGAGGCTTCTTTGCATCATACACTTCCAGTATGAAAGCACACTCGGGATACTGCTAGAGACTGAGCATGCCATATTGTATTTTGTTTTGGTACCTTTAGAATTGAAACTTTTGTCTTGCTAAAGTAAATTGGAGAAAATATACAGTATAATCCCAGAAAATATTTGCTGAACTCTGCAGAATCCAGCTGAGACAAACATCAAATTCAAATGACATGCTGTGAATTGTATTGTGTTTCAATGGTTGCATGTTTTTGTTTTCAGAATGCCAAAGTATGCTCATCTCAGGCCGGCACAAAGGAGTAGTGGAGTCACTGAACTTCCCCAACAATTATCCTGACAACTCCCAGTGTAGCTGGACCATCCAAGCCACCAGTGGAAACACTGTCAACTACACCTTCACTGCCTTCCAGCTGGAGACCACTTCCAGCAGTTGTTCCTATGACTACATCAAGGTAAACAGTCTTTAACAGTGTTGTATTAGTTACAAGTTCATTTCAGTTCACACAGACTGAATTGAAATTGTTCACTTTCATACTTCATAATTTTGATTTTTTAACTTCACAGTTCAACTTACATTTAACATCCAAAACCCCACACATCTTTGTTCATTGTCTCACTAGAGTTTAGATAATTGTAAGATAAGATGAACCATTATTGACCCTCGGAGGAGAAATTCAATTTGACACAGCAGTACAAGGGGGTGAAAAGTTTGGGGGGGTGCAAATTGTGCAAATAACAACTCAAAGGAAGGAAGGAATTTACTAAGAGAAAATAAAATGAAATAAAAGTATACAAAAATGAATAAGATAAAAGAGAATAGAAATTGTGCTTTGTTCATGGTCTGGTCTTTGTCTGTTCTAATCTAACATTTCTAATGCATAACATTTTACTGTTGTACTAAAGTTTTGGTATTGTAGCATTATTTGTAAAATATCTCTTTTATTTTTGTCCACCCACAGCATACATATATGTTTTTGTGATAATGTAATTTATATATATTCTCCACTTTCTTCCAATATTACTGTTCTAGCTTTATAATGGGCCTAATGAGCAAGCTCCTCTGATTGGTACATTCTGTGGATACACACCCCCACCAGCCAACACCACTACAAGCTCAGCCCTCACACTGGTGTTCAGAACAGACTCCTCTGTGTCCATGCCTGGCTTCCAGATGATGTGGTACCAGAATGGTAAGAAG
This sequence comes from Spondyliosoma cantharus, assembly GCA_900302685.1. NCBI lineage: Eukaryota > Metazoa > Chordata > Actinopteri > Spariformes > Sparidae > Spondyliosoma > Spondyliosoma cantharus. The sequence goes on along the minus strand of OMLP01043640.1, from coordinate 2,858 downwards.
GACATGTCTTTCACTGTTGTGGGTCAGGCAGAATCAACAGGTCCACTACATACAGATATCTGTACTTGCTAGGATTTTTCTTTTCTTAATGAGTGTATAAAATCTGCTCCAGTTTTTAGAAGTTTTAAAAATGAGCGCACTAATCCTGTAAATTAACTTTGCCTGGTACAAATCCCAGCACTTCAATGACTATGTTTGAGGTTTACCGATTGAACTTTGGTCATTTTGTAGCCAGGTCTGCATGACACTCCTGTGGCCCTGTGGTAGAGCAGGTTGACTAGTGAGCTGGTGCGAATCCCGGCTCCCCTGGGGCTGAGCTGCATGTCGAAGTATCCTTGAGCAAGATACTGAACCTGATGTGCACCTTGTGTGGTGGCCTCTGCCAGCTCTGCAATGAGCTGGCGACTCATCCAGGGTGTACTCTGCCTTCGCCCAGAGAGACAACTGGGATTGGCTCCAGTAACCCCTTGAAAAAAAAGGGGATAAAGCGGTTAAATCTTCCGCTTATACGTATGATGTTTGTCAACTGGTTGTCAAAAGATAATTTTTTCAACTTGAGAAAGTCAAAGTTGTTCTGTAAAATCCAAATAAAATATAAGACTATGAAAATATGTAATTAGCAGTCTTCACACCCAACAGTTGTGTAAGTGTTATGTTAAACGCTTTCCAAAAATCACAACTAAAGCCTTGTAGAGCCGGTCCCGTGACAGAACCGTTTCCTTTCATGTAACTTGTCAGTATGGCCAGGTTACAGCCACCTTGGTGTTGGTGATGTATATTGAGCTGCACAAAGCAGTTAAGAACCAGCTGTGCTACATCTGAAAATGATATATATAATTACTGTCAAGTTTAGATGATATCTTTGCACAAGTAGTTTGAACAATCTGAAATCAAGTATTTAGTCCCCTGTGACTGGTTTGTGTCCCTCCAGGTTGTGGTGGGGAGTTGTCTGCTCCCAGTGGCTCCTTCACCAGCCCAGACTACCCAAACAGATACCCAGAAAACAGGGAGTGTATCTGGTATATCACCACATCAGCTGGCAGCAGCATCACACTTACTATCCATGAGTTTGACGTGGAGTTCCACCAAGACTGCAACTATGATGTTTTGGAAGTAAGTTACTGATTTATAGATCTATCTCTTCCTACTAAGTTTGGCTCAAAACATGCAAAATAACCCAATATGGCTCGCTGGTGCACCACAATTAAGTGAGGAAGACACCACACTACTAACTTGCCACAAGTGTTTAAGAACAGGATTTTTTGTTTTTACAAGACAAAAGACTCTTCAGAAATCCAGACTTTACCTGGTGATAGTTGTTGTAACTATCAATACCCCTAGGCAAAACAAAATAACCCACGTACTTAACTATACGCGAAGCTTTGAACCAGCCGGTGGTGGGATGAATTAAGCACCAAGCCCGCAGGTATGGCAAAACAACCAGAAACTGGCGATTCCACCAATGCATCGGAGTGCCCCCGAGACAACTGCTCTAGCCACACGGAACTGTTCAAAAATAATAAACCACACGTCCCAAAACACGTGATTAAGTAAGCCCATAAAGGAAAGGTAAAAGGCCTGGCAGATATGCCGCTGAACTCACCACCTCACTGTCCGACGTTCCGGCGCACAAGATTACGCACCGCTCCTCACTCCAAATAACACTTTCCCTGTAGCTGTTGCATAGCTGTAGCTGCATGCATAAATGACAAACAAATAGAAAGTGTAAATAAATCAACAATCAATCAAGGCGTCTAGTAAAGAACAAAGGTGCGCCTCTTGACAAAGTTGATCCACCGTTTCCTTACGTTGTCGTCCGTAGGAAACTTAAATTACCCTGCACACTGTGGCATCCAGGAAAGATGCACGAGCGACGTGGAGGAGACATGACTGGTTAGCTGACTGGTTGACTGGTTAGCTGACTGGTTGACTGGTTAGCTAGCTGCAAACTATCGTAAGAGATGCTATCCGAGACTCGAGAGCGAGCGGGAAAACCACCGAAGCTAATGCGCTGAATATATTTATGCCGCTTCAGCAGCAGGGTCGGGTTTATGCTAACGATGGCTCCGTTACGTAACGCGGCTATGATTTCTGACCCGCCCATTTTGAAACACAGTTTGTGAAGCTTAGCTCCACAGTTAAATTCTCAATGGTTGAATGGCTTTTTACATGTTTTAAGGAAATACATTTATGACCTATTTAATGTGTTTAGAAGAAAATTGCTGAATTTGCTTTACACGGACTTTAAAAACTGGGAATTTAAATAGGGATTGCTTAAGTGGTGGCGAGGAAACTGCCTGAATCTGAATGTCTACCCTGCTTCCTCTGGTTTGGCACCTGACATGAATAGCCCTTGAGTCAGATACGGCCACCAGCCACGCCCACTAATGGCAGCTCTCCTCTAAATGATCTGTGCACTTGGTTTGGTGCTAGGTTGGATTTTAAGGACTTTTGGTAAACCCTAAGGGACTGTTCCAATTTGGTAGGCTAGAGTAACCTTTAAGAACCATTAAGATATTTTGCACACTTAACACCTAACTCTTTACTTCCATCAAAGAGACATAAAATCAATGTCCACAACTTTTACTTTAACTATATTATGTTGGTTTTCTTGCATAGACTTTAGCGAGGGCAAAGCATACAGCTTAACACTTATTTCAGTTTCAATTAATCATTATCAAAAATATTTATTGATAAATCACAATACTTTAAATGCCAAATTAATCTAAGAGAGCTGAGGTCTGTTAAAAATACTTAAATTTAGGTGAGATGGAGAGGGTCAGGTCTGTCCATGGCTTGCCTTTCCCTTCCTGCTGAAAGTCCAAGTCCTTGAGGCAAATCACAACCCTGCCCGAGGT
>OMLP01043637.1:0-17099 GCA_900302685.1 Spondyliosoma cantharus | reverse complement strand
AGACGAGCTGGCAGGCAGGCAGGTCGTAGGCAAACGAGCTGGCAGGCAGGCAGGTTGCAGGCAGGCAAGCGAACAGGAGAACGACAGGTTGGTTATACAAACCAAACCTGCGGAAACAAGCAAACTAGAGTCAAGCGGCTACACAAGCTAACAAGAAACTAGAAGGCAAGTGAGTCAGGATCTGGAACAGAATACCAAGGTAACTGAGAGTACGATCTGACGATCTGCTGGTGGAAACTCCGGAGGTAATATAGGGCTGGTGATGAGCTGACGAGACACACCTGGCGCTGCCAGCAGGAGAGGGAAACCATGCCCACACGGAGGAAACAGACAGGGGAGGGGGAAACACAGGAGAGACAGACAACAAGAACACAAACACAACAACACAAAACACAGTCCGGATGCAGATCGTAACACTTTCTACCCCTGGAGAAAGGTAGTTTGTAAAACTACAGCTAAAAAAGTAGCTTTAGCTTACAATTCACCTTCTACACAATATTCACTTTCTTTTATCTATCTTTCTGTCTCTGTTTTAGGTTGGAACAAATATCAAGTCAAGTCAAGTCAAGTCAACTTTATTTATAAAGCACATTTATAATCGCCAAAGCGGACCAAAGTGCTGTACATTGTGTTCATTAAAATACATTTCATTGCATCATCACAAAAATCATAAAAACAAATTTAAAAACAAGTTCAGTGTTATTGACCCTCACTGCCACTTTACAATCTTAATACTAGAATCCATGAAAAAAAGTGCCTATACCTCCACCGTCAAGAGGCCCTGCAGAGCTTTGCACTTCCTCCGTCAAGTCACAGGTGAGGCAAGGTGAATCTGGGCCTGGATCGCTTTCTGATGTTCCTGACTGACGATCATATCTGATGTTTGGCACACAGGAATTACTACCTAGGAAGTACTACCATGATGATATAAACTTGAGTTTGGAATATCATTATAAAACATGTGAAATTGAATTAATCCATGTCATCATTCTGGCATCACCAGTGATCAAAATCAAGCCCAGGACAGAGTTCCTCCCCATGACAAATAACACTGCAGTAGGTAAGCTGTGAAGACATAGGTATGGTTCATGGACAGGTAGAAGATGGGGAAGATGGCTTCCATTTTCAGTTGGGCTTTAGAAACGTAAAAAAAACATCTATGTCTGTGTGTGTGTTCTTTATCATTGCAGAATGGCAGCAAAAAAAAAAAAAAACTCTTCTGGACAAGATTGGAAAATCCCTAGTTTAAGTCCTCTACTCTTCTAATAGCTACACTGAAAATCGAGGACAGCTCTAGACTGAGTGCACAGGGTTTTTTTCTCCAATCTGAAAGACATCATTGTCTTGCGTGAGCACATGTACGATGCCACTGTTCTCATCCTCCTCCTCCATGGGCCCCGAGGATCTCTGCATGTTGATGACGTATTTTGGTTTCTGTTGAAAGACAAAAACATGGGGCCAAACAGGGACAATTCACGGTGGGCCGGTCTGACTTTTGAGCCGTGAGGGCCGGTGTCCAGTGATTATTTTTATTTATTTGTTTATTTAGGGCTGGTGTTCAGTCATGGCAGTGAGTGGGTATTACGTGTAGCCTATCCTGTTAGCACTGTCCCTCCCTGGGCCGTGTCCATCGGCAGCTCTTTTTTTTTTTTCTTGCAGATGCCGCCAGATGTAACACGTCCGTGCAACCCGCATACTGTCAGTGGTGTTTGTAGCCTGGCTCCAGCCCCAGAAGTATAAGGGTGTTTGCAACATGGAAAATAAAGAGCATGGGTGGCGCAGAAAAAGTGAGAATTAAAAAGAGAAAAGCACTGGAGACAGATGCAGCCAAATGTGCAAAAATCGGCAGCTCGCGGTCTGAAACGATGAAAGGAAGATGATGGAACAGGTAAGAAGGCAAGATGTTAGACAAAATGCAACTTTACCTGCACCGTTCAAGTTAATCAATTACCCTATCAAGTCAATGAATTGCGTGGCATTGTAACAATAATAATAAGTAATAATAGCCTGCCTAAACCTAACGTTACATAATTTAAATAATAGTATGATGCGACGCCACATAACTGAGATGCAGCACCAAGCACCAGCTATGAGCCCACCAAAGGTCCAGAGTGGGCAGGTAGGATTGCTCATTAAGTGAATATTATTAGAATTAATATAATGAAGAGGATGGTGTAGACCTGCTCTATATGATAAATGCCCTGAGATAATTGATAATGATAGATGATTCACACTACAATAATGAAACTGACTTGAATTTTTGACTTGAAAAAGAGGACATTTATTTTGAGAATCATGACCATTTTTAAAATGTGATTTAGTGTCAGAGGCAGAGCCAGGAGCCAGTGGTGAGGAAGGGATCGCTGCCGTCATGGAAGGAACAGGTGAACTAGTGTGTGAACAAGCAAGCATCAGTTCCAATATAGCCACTTTCTATGCCCAAATTATAGTAATGGCCCAATATACTTTTTATCATTAAAAGTAAGATAGTAAACAAAACACACAATTGAAAGTGAAGCAACCATTACTTTAATTATTTTAGAAAAAATACACAAAATTACAAGGCTTTAGAGAACAGTGTGCTATAGGCTTAACATGTAAAGTTATAATTACATTATTTTAATATAATAGGTCGTGATCTAAAGTGGGCCGGTCTGAGGCATGAAACTCCAGGGCTGAAAATGAGTCCCACTCCGGCCCTGGTGTGCTGCCTGTTATAGATATTAACTGTTGGGGGTAAATAAAAAGCTCTCTTGGCATCGAAACTGTTTTAGAAAAAGAAGGAAAACTGTCATCACCAACCAGACATGCTAGTTGCCTTCCACAGCATGATATCTTTTCTGCTTTAGTGAGGTTGGAAACCATAAAGTGTAGGCAAACAGTATTAACCTCATAATCATAATCATCCAAAATGGAAATTCTTATTCCTTTGCTTGGAATAAGCCACAATAGCTGCAAAAAAACTGAGAGTGTTTGGCCCCATGAGCACTAAAGACTGTTTGGCAGTATGTCTCAGGTTAAAAAAAATGTTTTTTTACATGTAATTTGCAGTCTAATAATCATTACATAATCATTACATAATTACATACATCATCGGAGAGGACCATTTAAAAAGTGTCTCCTAAATACCATCAATAATCCTACAAGAAGGAGGTCGGTTACAGTTGGAAACCAATATTATAAGCACTTCTGTGACATTTTTTGTAGGAAAATATCCCCAAGATTCCGCTCTGTTGATTTTTAAAACAATCAATTTGTAGTTACTGTTATAGTAATTAACTACTAACTAATTATTAAAAACACATTTTCTCTGGTCTCTACATGTTTAAACTGGTCCTCCCTGAGCCTGCCAACTCCCAGAATGAGGAAAACAAGTGATTCCTGCATGGTCTCTGCAGCCCACCCACTGGTAAAACGACGCTCCTACAGGCTGTTCAGATTCAGCTCCTGCCGTTACGTAAGCAAAGGAGTCATTTTCATAGGTCGACCTCCTCTACGCGATGATAGGAGATATCCGAGAGGGGGGGCGTTCATCCCCGAGGTAAAGTTTGGTGTGTCCAGCGGTGAGATAGCAGTGTTTAGCAATGTCATCGCTCAGAGGTAGACACGCAAATTGCTCTGTTGTTGGTCATAAAAATCAACATCAGTATATATTCTGTCCCAGCTACAGAAGAACAGAAGAGACAGTGGTTGCGTTTCATTTTTAACGACAACGTGCTGGCTACGGTTCGTGTGTGTGTGCTAACCACTTCACATCGGACTGCTTCAGTAATGAGGGTCAGTACAAAGCTGGTTTTGCCTCAACATTGACCCTCGTGAAAGGATCAGTACCAACCATACTGGACCCAGCAACTGCACCCGAGCCACAGGTAAGTGCTGCTGCGGTTTGATTGAATTTACAGTTGCCTACGAGTATGGTGAAGTCAGCAGGAAACTGGATAACTAGTTAGCTCTGCTTCAGTCTGCTATGCAATTGCGTTTGAAGCGAGTTTAATGTTAATAATATTACGATGGAGCTTGGTTGTCACAGTAAAAAGTCTGGAAACATGTGCAGACTGGAGACGGAGACGATGCGAACAGAGTCCAAGAGTTTGGAGACTGTGTTGGAGACAAACGGAGCTCTCGCTAGCTGTTAGCCATTAGCTACATGGTAGTAACTGTAACAACACATACGAACAAACTAACATTATTCAGACACACTAACCATTCTGAAACGTCCTGCTGCAGCCACAGAGTCTTTATTTCTTCAGGAGCCTCTCCTTCTGGGTTCGATTCTGGGTCAAACTCGTACGGTTGAACGAAAGCATCCCCGTGAGCCATAGGGATACATCCGCTGTAAACATTAGCGCATGCTACCGTCTAGCGTAAGAGGCATCATCTCCCTGAGAGAGACGTGTAGCACGCAAGGCCATTGGCCGAGGCTCTCCAAGTAGGCATCGACAGACGGAGCTCATTAGCATTTAAAGGTGCAGGCACAGAAAGAGCCTGCTCTCAGGAGACCTCAGCAGAGCTCATTTGAGCAACTTTTAGACAGCTGAAATTCAGGACCACAGATGGGTTTGGGGCAATGCATATCGAATACAGTGTTGTTGGACCTTTGACAGCTGTGTGAAATTGATGAAAAACAGTATAATATGAGACCTTTAAGTCAAATACATTTGGAGCTGAAGTTCTTGTGTTGTTAGTACTGACAACACAAGAACTTCAGCTCCAAATGTATTTGACTAGTGCTGCTATAATCTGGTGATTGTTCCCTCGGCAACTGAAATAGAAAGAATCACCCCTAACAGCCACGTGATGACGTAAACTAGCAGTGCTTCACGATTAATGAGAGGATGCATGTATCATCAATGTAACTGACAAAACAAGCTATACACAAATGAAATAATAGGTCATTATATCCGTCTTGTTTTCATGTTGTGTTTATTCTCATAAAGCGCTTTGTGATTTATCCCATCCACAGCTCATAAACTATATACTGTATATATATATATAATACTGATGTTATTTTCTCTGACTCATCTCTCATACATCCAGCGCCCTTCTGAAGAGAAAAACACAGTGACAGTAAATGATGGTGTGTTTCTACACCTATAATCACAGTGTAGTGATAATTTCTGTTATTTTCGGAGACTGGTCATTTCCATGGTGATGGTGTCCTCTGAGATGCTGTAGAAAAAAGAAACTCCTCCCGAGGGGCTGGATAAATCTTTTTGAACATGTTGTTTTGTACCCATCTGTATTAAATACACAGTAAAGCCATGCAGGATGAATCATGAGGAAACCCAGCTGTGCGGTTATTTTGGTGGCACCTAAACTCATGCTGAACAAGCAGAGTAGCATAATCGAAGAAAACCAGCAGGGCATGCAAATATTTTCAGCTGGTATCTCTGTCCTGCTCAACCATGACTCCTGTGAATTGTTAAATTGAAAATGAGTCACAGGATAGGTTGAGCCAATATCAGGGAGGATGTGGTTTACTACTACTCAGGCTACTCACATTCTAGTCATTAAGGACCCCTGAGGTCCCTCTATATTCAGTTCTCTGTCTTGATTATTTTTTTTTTAACAAATGTTCTTTCCATTATCCCTTGTGTAACCAGCAATTGTGTAAAGTTGAGTAAACCTCCCCTGTAACCAATTATAAACTTTGTATTATAAAGTGCTCAAGTTCGGAAGGCTATTAGGAAAGCGCTGTCAAGCAAGGCACCTAATCCCCAACACAATCTCATAAAGTTTTGTAAAATACATAGATTCTGTGTTGGAGATGTGAGTAATTTTGAGATTATCTTGCTAAACCATGGAATGTTTTGGGGTGGATTTTCACTCCATTTAAAAAGGTTGTGTCACCTCAATTTACCTTTTGTCGAATGTGCTATTGGAGTATCCTGTTGCATTTCCTACCAAGTCTCCACCTCATACTCCAGTGTTGGAAAAATGAGTTAAGTTGCACAATGTAATCTAGTATGATATTTCTGGACAGATTTATTCTTATGCCTAAACAAACTAAATCAAACAAACAAACATCAATCATTTTCACGACTGAATTAAGTGAATAAACAGTGGTCTAGCACCAAACAATGTTATAGGGACCTTATTTTTCCTCTGAGAATAGCTCAGTGTTATTTCTGATTTTGTTTTATGACCACATACATATTCTAAATATCAGAGTTTGTATTTCTTCTCCAAAACTACATAGTGCCCCCTGAAGTGTTTCGAGGCCATTGTATTATTTTCATTAAAATTTCAAGTGTTTGAGTGTGAAAAAACTGAAATGTTCTTATTATAAAGCAAAGGCTATAAATCTTTATGGTACTTTATAGGACAATATCAATATCCGTTGGTTTCAGACCCACACCTTCAATGCAGACCTGCAGACCCAGAGCTGTTTTCACTTACTTGTCTTACTGCACTGAAATGCAGCCTTAGCCGCATAAGTCATTTTGGTAGTAGGGAAACTCATTACACTAAATACAAGTCTGTCAGTACTATAATGCCCTGTAACCTAAATGCAGTTGTAGTTAATTGCTCCCGTTAGAAGAAATGCATCATTTGAATTTGCCCCATCAGACCTAATTAAGAGAAGTGTGCAGCCATTTTACAGCACCAGTATCAGGTGCCAATGTTTGCTATGGCTAATATTTAACATGGGGTTTTCAGGTGTGGATGGAAGCCAGAGCATTTGCAGAAAACCCTCATGAAAACACAAACAAACGAGGCGCATAAAAAGATGTGGGCTAAGATTCAAACACGGAATGTTGTAACTGTGTAATGAGAGTCGTATTTATTAATATAGCATTCTGCATGGTTATATCTGTCCCAGCTGGACTTCCTACAAAACAAAGTGTGTGTCTGTTCATGGATGGCGTGGAATTAACAAAGTACGTCAATCCTTGTTAGCGTACCAGTGTCATTATATATGTCCTGATGTATTTCTCGATGATTAAGTCTTGTGCGTTGCTGTCATTTCAAGTCAGACCTGCCGTAGAGAGTAGAAACAACAGAGGTCACATGAAAATGTCACGATAAACTGTCAGAGAATGCAATCGCCGGAAAGGAGCCAGATCAGCAGCTGCGGTAGAGAAGCAACAGAAGCTGCTGGTGTGTCTGCAGCGGCAGGAAAGCAGAGCTCCAGAGAGTTGACACTCTGCACTCAGATGGAGATTTGTCTTCTAAATGTTCTGTACTGTATATGCTCACTGACAGAGTGTCAGTACCATAAAATGAAGGATGACTATGGCTGAGATTAGAATTGTCATGCCTGAAAAAAAAAAAAGGTTGCAGGTACCTTAATTAGCTTCTGATTAAATGCAGGATCAATTGAGGATATTGTAATCTAACTGAATATTATTGAAACATATTGGCCAAGCCACAATTGATTGTTTCATAACTTATCAAGTAAGAGACTTTGACAAACCCTCCACCTCAGAAACCTCTGGCGCCATTGCAGAAGGTGAGGCTAACGCAGATGGCATTAGCCATGCTTCAACTGCTGTCGGCTTGTTCATGCATGCGCCGCAGCCTACTAGGGGTGTAAATCGCAAGTTTCATCATCTTTGGACAACGATACATACACAAAGTCTGCCACTATACAAATTTGATTGGATTCTGATACAGGGGCCTGACACAGATGCACCATGGGAATTTTATCTTAACGATGACGGCGATAGGAATTGACACTATTAGATCATCAATCATCGAATTGATAGACTGAAATGGCATCTTTCATTTGTCAGATGACATCCATATAGAGCCGCCCCTCGTGTTCTTTTCCGGTCCCTGACATGTGGACATGCATATGTCCTCCTTTCTTGCAGCCCTTCACTGTATCTTCTCTCTCTCGCCCTCTGTCAAATCACACAGATGCATACATAGCAGGCTGCCATGATGAACTGATTGATACTCGGCACACGCATTGCTGACACTACCTCGTTCGTGTGCATTTGATTTCTATGTGGGCTGTGTGTTTGATGTGGGCAGTCGATGCAGGGCTTGTTATCTTCACACACGGCACATGTCACAAACATCCTTTAGGAAACATTTATGCTTTTTTTTTTGCTGCTCGTGGTTGACATGAGTAAATGTTTGATTCACTGAGTTGTGCACACACGGCGTATTTGATTTTGTCACACGTGGTTGGTATAATCGCTCAACCGGTTCAAATGTCAACTGATAATCAAAGGCACGGGTTCAGTGGGGTATTGGAGGATACAGAATGTCTGCTTGATTAGATGACAAAGCCCTCACCGGTGATCTGTTGTTCTTTCACTTCTTCTCGGCAGGCTATTATTTTTGAGGCAGATGCCGCCTGCCCTTTCCCTGTGGCTTTGCCTAATACCCTATTAGGAGAGGACACAATCAATGCAGTTTGAGCTAATAATTGGATTTCTCTGCGCTTTTTTCACCCAAGGCAAGAGGGAGAAGAAATGAAACATGAGAATGACTTCCATCAGTCAGCTCAACTTACCTTTATTTGCATTGTGATTGGATCCCTCGCCTGATAACCCGCGACTCTGATAGCTGCAGAGGTCGATAAGGCTAATTACCGTGAGCCTACCAAAAGCATTACTGCAAGCATGACTGGAGATAGCTTAAAGTTAATGTGTGTGTGGGGGTGGTGGGTGGTGGTGTTCATGATGGACAGATCACAATCAAATCCACAATCAAATTACTCCAGAGGACCAGAACAGCTTCATGTATTGTTAAAGCTAAGGCTGATAAAGCAGAGCGAACGAACACTCCAGCGCGTGTGCCCTTTTGATTGATTCGATTAACTTTGATATGTTTACACAAATTTGTGGTATCGCCACGCCGCTGACAGCCTCTCCTACACAGGATCACAGTGGGCGACATTTCCATTCATCGACGGAGTGACGATCAAGTATGGCCGCAATTTTCAAGCAAATGAAACACTCAATCCTGCTCCTTTGGAAATCAATGCTTCGCTAAAACAACAAGAAAAGAAGTCAACAAAAAAAAAAAGTCTAGCTCATTGCTGCTGACTGTGAGTGGATTTATTTACCGACCCTGTGGCAGCACTGCTAATGAAGGGGGAGTACCTGCAGTATAAACTTGAGGTATTTGTCATCTAACCTTCACCACATCTTTTCAAGTCAGCCTTCAGTATATTATGCCTTGGAGATGAGCTCAGGTGTCAGCGGCATCCAAGCAACAACAAAATATGTCCTCATTGCAACTGCATGGGGAAAGCAAATCTAAATTCGAGCCGGTGTGTCGTATTTACGAGCCATGTGTGCTGACACCACTAATAGAGGAAAGGGATTCTGTTGTCACAAGTATCGGAGAGAGGTTAACATCAGGCTTTAGTGGCCTGGTCTCTACTGGATTTATTTTTTTGCTCATCGCAGCTTCTAAACAGTGGTTAAGAGAATACAAAGCTGTGAATCTGGCACACTGGCATTTCAGTATTGTGTGATTTAAGCCTAGTTTATCTGTTGTTGGTCTAAAAAGTTATAGTTATGAAAGGTATATAAAAGTTATGTGAGTCATATAAGGAGATAGAAGTAATCTAGGATATAAAATTGAAGCTTGATGCAAAATTATTTATCCTCCAGAGGGGCATCATGAAGAAGGTCACAGACTATGCCACCATGGATGTCAGCCATGTCAAATATAAAGACATAAAGTACTAAAAATATAGACTATCCAAATGTCCCTTTAGCTTTTTTTAATGTACCTGTTAAGGTTTTTTGTTGTGAATTTATTATTTGTTTGTTTAGTTATTTTCTTGTTGTTTTTATTTCTTTGGCCCTTAAGAAAAATAGTTCCAAATAAAAGGGGCTGTCTGATGACAAGGTAAAATGGTGAAAATATTCTCAACCTTACCATACCGTAATCTTAAACTGACCTTTATAATGTCTACAGCAGTACACTGATTGGCGTCCTTACACCAGGGCCCCCAGCCCCTGGGTTGAGCGCCAGGCTTTGTGATGCATTTGGGCCCAAAAATGCACATCACTTTGAGCAACATTTTGAATATCTCAAAGATCTGCATGATTAAATCTTTTTATCACCGTTCCAGTTAGCCGAGAGATAAACTAACTTTGAACTTTGAACTAACTCTGCTGTGCAGCAGAAGTTATATGGCGCACGCTCTGTGGGTCCCACATCACGGATTATCCGGGCAATTCTATATTCAAACTTATTTTGCTTCATGTAAGCAGCTTAAATAAGTATGAACGAGGCTCCTCCTCCGACACTGTATCCAGATTTCATTGTTGGATCCATGTGGTGCCCATTTGCTTCCTCAAACTGGGGGGTGTGCCGACCGCCATGTACTGTCGGAACTACACCGACTATGGATAAGTACCTCACACAGCCCCACTTCAAAAAAATCCTTTAATGATTCAAAATCCTATGAGTGTGTCAGGAAGGAATCCTACGTTCATTCAAATATATAATTTAATGAAATCAACTAACCAACTCAGACATGAATATTTCACTGTTACCCAATTACCTCCCTGCTCGAAAAGTTTGGAAAAGGTTGAGTGCCACAATTCAAAGCGATGCCTCGGTAAGCCGCAACTAGGGCACTGTTTTGCTTCTCGAACAGAGCTTTCATAAGCTCAATGTGCAGCAGGAGCTCTCTGCAACATCAATTACGGGGAACATTTTGGCAGCGACTCCAGGAACACTGTCTTTGCAAAAACAAAAAGAAATTGCGTCTCAGAAAAGCAAAGCATCGGAGTAACCTAGGATTTGTTAGTTTGTCAGCCCGCTCTGAACCCCCCCTGACTCACAGGGATCGTTCAAAGCCTTTGTTGATGTAGTGTAGGAATATCTCAACAGCAAACCTGATTCTGTGTGTCAGCCAGTCGGAGAGACAGAAATCTTGGCAAACACCAGCACTGTGTAAACACCAGTGATTGCATTTTTGTTGCAAATGCAATTAAGAGCAGCTTGAAAACTTAGTAATTTGAATAAACTGATTTATTTCCCCTATTTTCTCCCAAGCACAGTCTCTTCCCCCTCACTCAGCCGTGGCTGCTGACTCCAGCATAAAAATAGCTTTGGTACCTTTTTTTTTTTTTTTTTGTTCAAAGTAAACAAGTAAAGCAGCTGCAAAAAGCAATGCTGGAAAATACCTGATGAGCAAAACAACCAAATATGAGCTGTTCAAGAATCTCCTTTCCAAATGTGGTGCAGGAATTTTTTATTTTGACATGGCTGCAAACTCCTGACTGAAAAAGGGAAGGAATGACTTTATCTTTGTTTTTGAAATGAATGTCTTCAACAAGCTTGATCCTGATGAGCTGTGTTTGTTTTGGCTCTGTGGTCCAGACTGAAATAACTTAACAACAGTTGATTTCCATGAAACTGTGTACAGACATGTATGGTCCTCAGAGGATGATAGTCTTGGGTAGATATCGAAGATGCTTGCAAAGCAACATGAACGTGAAAAAAGCACAGCAGTAACGTCAGACAGGTCGAATCATCCTTTTAAATTATATATCTATTAAACTTAGTCATGGCTGAAGATGACAACAGAAATAAACAAGTTTGCAGATTTCACACATCTCGCAATGCAAGTCAAGCAGCAGTTGTTCCAGTAGATTGTTTTTCTGTACTGTGTAACCATGATAATCTCTTCTGAACCTTAACCACTTTTGTAAATTACTGTATAGATTTTGCCATGCAATATGCAGTTACTGTGAGAATAATCAGCTGAAAAGGCTCAAACGTTAAAACAAATGTTTTTTTCAAATGCTCCATGCTCCAGACTACAGGCGCTATTGCCACTGTAATACAGCAAACCTTGTGATCGACAGCTGATTGCAACCAGGTCAAATCAAAAGAATGCACTTAAACAACACAGTCCACTCAAATAACCTGCTCTGTTTGGTCTGCAGGGCGTGGGACTGGAATAAACCAGTGTCACGTGACTTGAAAATGAAGGATGTTAGTGATCGGAGTCGACAAGCTGAAAGGACGGTGGGATGAGAGCAATCACCAAAATCAATAGTTCTAGTGTTAGTTAGAGGATGTTGACAAATTGTTTGGCGCATACAAGACGAAAGCCAAAATCTCCTCGTCAAACAGCTCGTATGAAGTTGGTATACAATACAGAGAGAATCAAGCGGAGCAGTTAAATCAAATCCCTCTTCTTTCATCATGTCTGGGTATCTCCCTGATTTTGTTCAGGAGCACTGATACCAAAAAGGAGGCTTTTAGACTCTTCATGTGCTCTTCCCCCTTGATCGAGAGGGTCAGACAGGGGGCAACACCTGGCTCTCCACCAGCTCCCTTGGGGCTCAGGAGCTCACACATTAATTCACTGAAGTGAGAGGATCTGTCACGAAATCAAACGCGCGCACACTGACGCTGCACGAGCATCTATACAGGCATAACCCCGCAGCCCCACACACACACACACACACACACACTGTCACAGTAAGCTTCATCTTGAGGGACAACAGTAGCCCTAGCAACAGGAGTTGTGCCAGTTATTTCTCCCCTCATTTTTACATTCTGTCTGAACACATGCTGACAAATCGCACTCAGAACAATTGTTTGAAGTGTTTTCAAACAACATGCACATTACGTCTGCAAAGATCCCGACATTTACACTCTGCAGGCGACAACTGTGCTTGTGAATTATAGCGTTCTGATGTTGCTTTGTAAAAGTTGCCTTGCAAAGTTTGAGTGTTCCTTCTGAGATGCTTCTGTGCAAGATGTTTTTTTTTCCCTTTTCCCATTCAGAGCTCTTATCGCTTTCCTTCTCTGTATTGTTTTATTTGATTGAATTTATTAATCTGACTCCAGCCCATGATCACATGGTATGGAGTGCAAACATAACATAGAACGATAACAAAGCCAAAATACAGCAATTTGAAAGGTGCAAAATGTAGGATTGGATGACCGTTGAATTCATTCTCCAAACAGCATATCACATGAGTAAATGCTAACTGCTGCTAACTGTAACTGCTATTGGCTAGTGATCTCAGTTAATTGTGCAGCACTCATATTAGCGTACTCTGCCTGGACTGGAAGCTCGGAGCACTGAGGGAGTGTTGGTGTTGTTTACTATCGAACTATTTCCTCTTGAAGAACAAACAGGCTTGGGACTAGCTGGTTAGCATGTCAACTTCAATAGATATCTCGCCAACACAATACAGAGACATGAATGAACACAATGTCAAAAGCGTTTTGTCTTCACATTCTGTTGGTCATTTTCAAGGTGATTTATTTGTCATCATACAACACAGTGTTGCATATTGAAATGAAACCATGGTGAGGATAACATTATCAGCTTCCTTTTTCGACATCAGATAAACACTGTCCATTAACTTTGAGTGTGTGTAAGAATCAATGATGAAAACACACCCTCTCTCCTTGTCCTGCCGGAGTTGTTTTTGTCTTTCAAAAAGGCACCAAATAATAATAATGATAATGATAATAATTGTGGCTTATCTGATTATAGGTACAAAAGCTTGAAGGTCCTCTGATTGCAAGCACTTACTGTAAATCCCCCAATGATCTTTGGGCTTCTGGTATTGTTCATTCTTAAATAAAAAAAACATGTAAAAGTGTATTTTCTTGTCTCATGCTTTGTCCTTGCACTTCTTGCCTGTCAATTAAAGTGATGACGCTGACAGATAATTACAGAGTTGTGCTTTAAAAGCCTCCAGACCCACTGATTTGCATTACTTACATGCTTGAGATTTGCGGGGGGGGTTAACAGTAGATGAGATTAGACAAGCGCACCTGCAGCGATGGTGTTATTTAACCAAACAACATCAAAAACGTGACATGAAAGAGAAGCTGCACATGCTGTACATAACTCTGGTGCAGTTATTTTATTTATAACACAAACAAGTTGGCCAATGAGCTCCATTTTACCGGACTGTGTCTGTCTATTAAACAGAGGAAATAAATCAGATGGTGAACTGAATAACATGCTTGGATCTCATGAGTGAAAAAAAAAAAGCTACTCCTGAAAGTGCATCGGAGAGGCTTGATTCAAGTGAAGGCATATCGGTTCCTTAGATTCATTATCTGCCCTTCAGCGGTTTCTCTTGTGGTGCATTGTGCAGTGGTTCCCCAGTGCGGGAAACACATGATGGACTCACCACATGAAACTGACGACTCGAAAGAAGGAGGAAGGAAGCCCAGTAAATTAGGTCTAATGGGGATTTGATACAGGCAGAGGCCAATTTGTGTCAGTAGCCATGTATCTGTTCAAGGTATCCTCGGGCGAGACCCTTCACGGACCGTTCACTTATTACAAATGACCATTGATTACAGTATCAGACAAAAGACTAAATTAAAAGTGAAGTTGGAAATAAATACAATACAGCCTGATCTTTCAATGTAACGTACAATGAATACTGACCTCTAAATACTTATTTTCTAGATCGGAGTCTCCTGTGTTAACGGCATTACATCTCCAGGATGGTGTCTACCTTAAATGTCACTTTTAAATCTTAAAACGGTCAGTTTTTATGCAGTTCGGATTGCAGCAAGAAATACAGAAAAAGTGGCCAGAGGAGAGGAGCGTTTGACTGATACTTATCAGATGGTTGGGATGATTACATCGCCCTTGTGGTCACAGAGGCTGCCATGCTAAATCAGTCGAATGCTGATGCTGCAGCGCTGATATGATAGCAACCCACGCAAAAGCTCAGGCCAATAGTAGAGATTAGTGCCACCAGAGATATAAAGTCGCTGTGAATTACCGTTTTTCCACAATAACTCCAAACACTGGCTCCTTCTGAAAGCTTTTCCATTGTGCTTTTTGGGCTGTGCCTGCCTGTACGTATCGTGAGACCTGGACTGACCCAATAGATTTCTGATGGTCGGGCAAGCTGGTTTGCCTGCAGTCTTAAAAATACTAAACCAAGTGTGTAAATGAAAGAAACACTGTAGCTGCAGTCATTCAGAACTGGACACCGGTATGATCTGCATGCGATCAGTTGCACACACATAAGCATCAGCACAACGATCAGTTGGTAGCAGTGTGGAGAAGTAATGTGCAGCAGAAAAGGAAAGATTTAGCTGTGAGGGAGCAAGGAGATGCGGTTGGACCATATTAGCAGGGCGGTTTTCAGCACGTCATATCACAACTACCCTTCCCCTTTAAGGCTTTTAAAAACTACATCATGCTACATAGGAAAACAGGCGATGCATGTGGAAGTATCTCTAGTTACTAAGTGCTACTAGAGTGTCAAGGCCGTTACCAGGAAAAAAGTCAGCTAAGCACGTTAGTTAAAACGTCTCTCTTTGTTCAAATTTATGTCTGTCAAATAATATGTCAAATATCAATTTCTCTCTTGTAACAGCGTTGTACTTGTGCTCTACTGAGGTCAAGGCACATAAACTACCTTGGTACCTGAAATGGTACGACTTCCTGTGAAAAACAACAGGGTTTGTCAGGAAATGTCAGAAAATGGCATCAGGTCTCCTTAAAAAACATCAGTTTGTGACTCCACAAATACAGTTGGAATCATCCCCGGGTGTCCTTAAAATATCCACTGCTGTTACCCAAACTGTGGTAAGCAATCTGGCGGCCAAGTTGGCCATAATAACACCATCCCCTCCACCTCCTGATGTAAAAAGTTGGCTAATAAGCATTTATTGTGAACATTATCGGAAGCTGGTTCGATTCCCCTGGTCTGCATGAACCCCAAACTGCTCCGGATGTGCTGGTTGGCACCTTGCATGGCAGCCACCGCCATCAGTGTACGAATGTATATTTGGATTACTGTAAGTCGCTTTGGACAAAAGCATCTGCTAAATGCCCAAAATGTAGATGTAAATGTAAATGCTACAGATGTCAAGCTTGGATGTATCTGTGGTTTGCAGAAACGTTAACTGTTAACATTGTTATGCTGTCACGTCGGGAGTAAGGGGAAACTAAAGGGGATGGAAGCCAGAGATGGGAACTCAAGTTTGCGACTCAGACTCGAGTCGCACTTAAGTCGCACACACAGAGACTTCAGACTTGACATGGACTCGTGCTCAAAAGACTTCAGACTCGACTCGGACTCGTGCGTTGGGACTCGTGAACAATCATTATGTTTTCCTTTTTGGTGTATTAATATTGAGGAAACTCTGAAACCGCTGGCGAGCTTCACCATGGCAACCATATTATGCATCTGGTGCACACACTAGTTCCTCGGATGACGACTACGGCGACCGGCGGCACACCTGCAGCTGCTGCTGTAAAATTTGTCATCACATTTGGTTGTAAAAACTTCAAACAGGACGGCACCAACAAAAGGAGCGCTGACTGCAAAGTCTGCAGTACCCGAATCAAGGATGCTGGATCCACCACATCAAATTTTATCAGGCACCTGAAAACTCACCGGATAGGTCAGTCACATTAGCGCATATGGACGGTTAGCTCAACATAAACTATGTAGCGTTCACTTAGCTTGCTTCTAGCTTTGTAACTGAATATTTAAATAGATGAGTGAATGTTAGTTTGCTTGTCGCACTTGTTTGCATTGAGTGGCGTTCACATGAGGTTAAAAAAAAAAGGTTGGGTAACGTTAATCATCTACGTTCCGCTGCCACCATCTACTGGCTAACGCTAACCATAGAAAAATACATAGTTATACTGTCAGCTTAGACAGGTTACAAGTTAATTGTTGACCACATAACGTTAATGTTACAGGTTTAACAGGTTACCATTACACTGAGTTTGAGTGAGAGGATAGAGGAATGTGTCATTAGAGACCCAGTGTAATTAAACAATACGGTTGCAGAGTGCAAACTTTTAACTATTTTGTCCACTGGCAAAATGGCTAGACTAGTGAATGTTGAAATTTTACCAGCCACTCAATAGATTACCATTGTTATTTTTGCTGGTGAGTGAATCATATAGTACCAGCCACTTGCATGATTTACCAGCAACTGAATGGTGTTAATTTTGTGTAGGTAACTATAACTGAGATTGGATGATTAGTTATTATTGCATGACTAATAATGTTAGATTTACAAGATTACTTTATTTGTCACATACAGAAGTCACAGAGTAACATACAATGAAATGTCTCCTTGTTACTCCTAAACTGGCATTATAAATAGAATAAATAAGACAAATATGATTAAAATCAAACTAACTAATAATGTAATTA